>ML804935.1:297435-317136 GCA_009831015.1 Picea engelmannii | reverse complement strand
TGCCATCGTATGAGAGGGCAAATGCTTCTGCAATTTGTTGATGAAAGGTCGTTAATTTCTCACAATATGAGAAAATGCCGACTTGTTTGAAGCATTCTGCAACCTCTGGATGCTCATCAAAGTACCACATACCATCTGCTTCTAACCTTAATGCAGGACCAGATCTTGACATAACTGAAAGGGAACAGTGTCTGAAACTATAGTCAACCAGGTGTTCGGGAAATAGAGGTTCTAGGAACTAAGGATATGGTCGACGAATCAGACTGTGAAATAGTTTGACAGGGCATAGGATAAATGCACTAGAATATCGACCCTCATTTAAATGACAGTCGAACAGGGAAAGCCGAAACTTCAACTTTTCGGGGGCAAATATATTTGTGAAATTTTTACAGAGAGAGACTTACAGACTTACCCGATAACCCAATATGTTTTCGTCGACTCGAGATGCTGGTTGAATTCGGAACTACCATGCCAATTTGCCCGAAAAGAGGGACCAAGATTTGAAAATCACGATTTGTTTGAAAAATCGCGTGTTGATAGTTTTCTCCAGCGATTCTCGGGCTCCTTAATAACACTTTGAGTTTTAATTTGAACAGATGACCTGCCAATAATAATGAATGTATCTGCCACTGAAGAGGAAGCAAAATCCGTGCAACTGTATCTGTCTATCACCGCTCGACGCAGATTTGGAAATGATCACTGCAATGGATAATGCGCAGGTGTTTAGAACCTTTCGGTTGAAACCCACGAACGAACATCACCTCCCACAACGTGGGATTTTGGCGGTTTGAACTTCTCATCATTGCAGCGAATTTTGACATCTGGCTCATGCGAAAGCACGAGCCTTCCTTTTGCCCGTTCAAAACCCTTTCGGTGGTTGCTTGCTTTTCGAATCGACCACTTATCTGAAGAAACTGAACACTTTCGGTGGTTAATGAGCACGCTGGGGGCTCGCCCAAACCACCGAAACCTGTTGTTTTTCCAGTCTCTTGACCGAACCAAAAACCAAAAAAATTCTTGAACTATAAAAACACAAAAGTAGCTTAAGCATGCGACCAATAGCCAGGATATCCTCCACAAAGTTTAACCGAAAGAACGGTTTTACTTTGGGAGTTAACAGTCTTTATTGCCATGCACGAGGGAAAATTGTTTGGGCATATTGTGTCAGCTGAAGGGGTAAGGATTGATCCAAGAAGAGTGGAGGCCATCCAATCCTTGTCTCCTCCTAGATCCAGGAAAGATGTTCAGTATTTCTTGGGAAAAATCAATTTTCTAAGAAGGTTCATTTCTAATTTTGCTGAGTTGGTTAAATACATTACAGCCATGCTCTGGAAGGGGAATGAAGTGAAATGGATTGTTGATTCCAGAGATTCATTCAACCAATTCAAAAGGGCACTAATTGAAGCACCTGTGCTCATCAGCCTAGACTATTCCAAGGAATTTCTGATATTTTCCTTCGCTTCATCTGATACACTGGTTGTTGTTTTGTTACAAAGAAATGCAGAAGGGTTAGAGAAACCTATTTCCTTTTTCACTAAACACTGAGGGATGCAGAAAAAAAATATGATATCATGGAGAAGCAAGCTTATGATTTGCTGAAAGCCCTCAAGGCTTTCAGGGTCTATATTCTGCATTCAAAAATTATTGCATATGTACCCTCGGCCTCAGTGAAGGAGATTATGATCCAACCTGATATTGATGGGAAGAGAAGCAAGTGGATCACTAAAATTATGGAGTTTGACCTGAAAATAAAACCTACCAAATTGGTGAAAGGCCTAGGTTTAGCCAAGATACTGGTTGAGTCGAATTGCAGGGCATTGGGGGTAAATTTCATGAATATAGACTCAGAAAATCAGTAAACTGAGATTGCTAGTGAATACTGTCATGCCAGCCCCAACTTAGCATAATGCACCTGGTATAAAGACTTCATATACTTCCTGCAAAAGTTGAAGCCTTCTAATGGTTTGGAAAGAAGCAAGGTGAGAGATTTGAAACTCAAAGAAATCAAGTATTGTGTCATTGATCGTGTGTTGTACTAGAAGGACCCTCTGGGAGTAATGTTGAGATGTCTAGACCCACAAGAATCCCAAAGAGAAATGATTGATTTTCATGATAGCTCATGTGGGGGACATCATTTTTGGAGAACCACAGTGTATAAGATCCTTAGATTTGGGTATTTTTGGCCTAGTATTTTTACTGATGTTTGTGAAAATATTAGAGCTTATACCAAGTGTCAAAAGTTTGTTGGAAAGCAACAGCTCAAATATTTGCCTTTGAAACTTGTAGCAGTTTCTGGACCTTTTTAGCAGTAGGGTCTTTACTTCATTGGATAAATCCACACAGCCTCAAGTGGCCAACTGATCCAGGTGGATATCGGTGACCACCCACCTTTTCCAACTGGCTCAAAACAGTTTTCTGACAATTTTGGCAATTCACTATTTTTAGCAGGTTTTAACTTTCAGGGTCATTTTGAGGGCCTAAATGAAGGTTTTTCAAGATAGAGGTTCTCAATGATAGCCAAAGGCATAGTTGGCCCCCAAAATGAATCTCCTTGACGATACCCTTTCCAACGAGCTATTATATGCCTAAAACGGAGATCGTATGAAAAAGCTACGACCTCAGGAAGTTGAAGTACTAACTTACCCAAACGGGGCCCACATGACTTTTGGTGTTTCATCTCCTAGGGTTAGGTTTTTGGATGCCTAGGGTCTTTGACATTCCTTCTTATTTTAAAAATGTCTTCAAAGCCTCATTGTAATCATGTTCTTGTGAATGCCAGTAGTCATCACATCTCTTCTCAGAGATAAGCTGCCACCATTCTAGCGAGTCTTTCACTCTGTATTTTTACAGTCTCTGTACATTTCTTTCATTAATAGAAATCATGCATTACTGTATCTTTGTGTTTATGGTTTCATCTCTGAGATATTTATGTTATATTATTGGATATACGTGATATCTCTGTGCATTTATTTATTATATCTCCACTCTCATTTCGTGCCGAAAATAATCTGGATCAGTGGTATCAGAGCAGGCCGCTCTTGATCATTTTTTTCAGTGCATGTCCCCGATGAGGTCCGAGTACAGCAAGTTGGGCCTCGAGTTTGTCTCTCTTGAAGACAATCGCCATCGCACACCCAAAAAAACATCAATGGCGGAAGAAAAGAAAAACGACGGAGCAGACGATCCTATCAGTCTATTGCTTGAACAAGCTCTCACATGACAGAGGGACGAAATGATGGAGAATTATTCCCACATCCTTAAACGCCTATCGATAGCATCAAGCACATATTCATCAAGCAGGCACTTTGGAGGCACCTCGCATTTCAAGGTATAAGTTAATTTTGATATTCCTATATTTGAAGGACAGATAGATGCAGAAGCCCTAGAAAAATGGTTAACTCTGCTAGAAGGCTATTTCTCTGTTCACAATTTTTTCGACAAAGAAAATATCACCTTCTCACTCCTTAAATATCTCCCTCATGTCAAACATTGGTGGGAAACTTACTAGGAGCAAAGTTCCACAGAGGATTCTGGAATATATGGGGCCGATCCCACTTGGGATTTTTTTGTGGATGCGGTAAAGGAACAGTATTACCGTGTTGGAAACTATGAGGACCAGTACATGAGATGGACCACACTGCAGCAAGAGAGGGACCAAGCAATTCTAGAGTTCACCAATACCTTCCATACCTTACGCACCAGTATGGGTATCAAAGACTCCGAGCAACATTTGGTTCTGAAATACCGTGGGGCTCTACATAGATACATCCAGACGGAAATGGATTTTCTGGACATTTCATCACTCGGTGTTGCTTATCGATATGTTGTTAAAATCGAGCAGAAATTTAAGCACCAGAACAAACAGGAGTTCGAGTCTGCAAATCCACAACAACAAAAGTATGATAAAGACAGCCCTAACAAACAATCTCCCGAAAACCAATCCAAGACACAGGAAAAGAAGGGTCACGGGAAGACAAAGAAGGATAGCGGAAAATGGTGTGATTTCCACAAAAGCCCCTGGCACAACACCGATGAATGTCGCTCAAAATAGTCATTGGTGGTTGAGATCAAAGACAAGGACCCGAACCCTAATTCAGAATCTGATTCTGAAAATACTGGTAAATGACAGATCATTGACGCAAACCCCACTTCTATTGTCGCAACCACAACAATTCAACCAGAAGAACCAACAGATCTCGAAGAGGGGGAGCGTCTTTCTCATTCACAGATGTGGGTGAAGGGGACCCCACTACATTTTATTGTTGATAGCGGAAGCCAAAAGAACCTCATCTCAACAAAGGTCGTCAAACAATTGGGATTGTCGACAACACCACACCCGCAATCATACAACATCGGGTCGCTTCACCAAGGACGAGATCTACATGTCAGCCAACAATGTCAATTTTCATACGGCATCCAGCCCTTCAAGGACAAGATATTATTTGATGTTTCTCCACTGGATGTCTATGATGTTCTCTTGGGCTAGCCATATATGTGGAAGTGCCATGTTGTTTATGAGTCTTGACCCCATAGTGTCATTGTTACTTTGGGGGGTCATCTCTACAGAATACCAGAGGTAGTCCCGACTACTGTTCCACCTAAAAATTGTCGCAAGGTAGTATCTCATACTGCAAAATGAAGCTTCTTCGCTATCTGTTCAAAAGGAGAACAAAAGGACACTGCAACCACTACAGCCTTGCCCCAAGCGCCTTGTATCCAAAAGAAGCAGGTCGACAAGGGTGCAGCAAAGCGCAAAGATTTCTTCTGCACATCGTCCTCTCATGTATCTCAACTTGTTGAACAACCTCAACCTCAACAGATTCATGACAGACTTCCACAAATTGAGCAGTGCAACGTCTCCAACAAGACAAGCAGCTCACCAAGATGCAGATTCAACAAATGTTTTTCCCTCTCCCATGGGAATTCAACGCAATGAAGACCATTGATTCCTAATGAGGGAGGATTGATCCAGGTGGATATCGGTGCCCACCCACCTTTTCCAACTAGCTCAAAATAGTTTTCTGACAATTTTGGCAATTTACTATTTTTAGCAGGTTTTAACTTTTGGGGCCATTTTGAGGGCCTAAATAAAGGTTTTTCGAGATCGAGGTTCTCAATGATATCCAAAGGCATGATTGAGCCCTCAAAATGAATCTCCTCAATGATACCCTTTCCAACGAGCTATTATACGCCTAAAATGGAGATCGTATGCAAAAGTTACGACCCCGGGAAGTTGAAGTACTAACTTACCCAAACGGGGCCCACATGACTTTTGGCGTTTCATCTCCTAGGGTTAGGTTTTTGGATGCCTAGGGTTTTTGGCATTCCTTCTTATTGTAAAAAGGCCTTCATAGCCTCAATGTAATCATATTCTTGCGAATGTGAGTAGCCATCACATCTCTTCTCAGAGATAAGTTGCCACCATTCTAGCGAATCTTTCACTCTGTATTTTTACAGTCTCTGTACATTTCTTTCATTAATATAAATCGTGTATTACTGTATCTCTATGTTTATGGTTGCATCTCTAATATATTTCTGCTATATTATTGGATATACGCTATATCTCTATGCATTTATTTATTATATCTCCGCTCTCATTTCGTGTCGAAAATAATCCAGATCACCAGCACAAGTGGATTTTGACTGCCACCGATTATTTTTCCAAATGGATAGAAGTCATCCCCACAAGGATTGCCTCTCACAAAGTAATCATAAGTTTCCTTGAAGACATCATGTCCATATTTAGCTGTCCAAACAGGATCGTTACAGACAATGCTGCCTCTTCCAGGGTTGAGCCATTAATTAATTTATGTGAGCAGTATGGGATCACACTAGTCCACTCTACTCCCTACTAGCCTCAGGGAAATGAATTAGCAGAGTCTTCTAACAAGAGCCTCATAAATATCATCAAGAATTTGTTAGAACAGAACAAGAAAGCCTGGGATTCAAAGTTGAATTTTTCATTATGGGTTGATAGAGTTACCAAAAAAATATCATTAAGAATTTCCCCTTTTCATCTAGTGTATGGCGTTGAGGCAATCTTTCCTACTCGGCTTGCTTTGTCTGTGGAAAAGTTCCTCCAGGACTACCAAGGAGAAATTGATGACATGATCAAGAGGATACTGTAGCTGGTAGAAGTGCAGCAGACCAGGGAGCAATTGCTAGATAAAGCACAAGACCATCAACAGAGAATGAAATGAGCTTTTGACAAGAGTGGGAGCAAGGAGAATTTCCAGTTGGGGGATCTAGTGCTCAAGTGGGATGTCCCCAAACAAGACAAAGGAAAAAATGGAAAATTTGATTATGGATTGGCCCCTTCAAAACTTCTGAGGCATTTCCAAACAACACTTATAAATTGCAGAACTTGGAGGATTCTGAGGTTTTGGGTGGCCCTATCAATGGGAATTTTTTGAAGAAATATTTTGTTTAGTCCGTGACCGGCGTTCCACCATTCTAAATACCACTTCTGTTTTGTTTTGATTTTTTTTTAGTTAGTTGTTTTCAATAAGAGATTCCATAACCCAAAGGTAAGGCACTGGATTTGCGTGTTCTTGGTAGCTCACAGGGAGCATGCCATCCCCTGTGGATCCAAATTTTATCACATGAACTTGTCAGAGTCTTGTGGTTTTGTGGCTTCTACCTAAGTTTGTATCCTTTCCTTATCTCTCTCCTTTTCGCAGGCTGGATCTCGAATTTTCCCCTTCAACTGTTAAAGTCATTTTTTGTTTGCCCCTTGTTGTTTGAGCACCCTGAATCCCCTTGTTGTCTTACCCGAAGGAATTCTTAGCCCTAAACCTCTCTATTTTTTCTCTAAGGATGAACACTCATCTCCTTTGTTTCAGTCATCGTTCTCTCTGTTTTCCCCAATCCACAGTAAGTCGTCCAATTCCTTGTTCACTCAGGCCACAGCCATGGACACCAGGCGCAGCTTTCATGGCAGTCCATTTCAGGATTGAAACGCAAGCAGCAAGTGGTTTCAGTTTTCAATGGCGAAGATCCCACGTGGAGTTCAGATTAGTGGCTCGTGGGCATTCAGAATCTCAAAATTGCACCAATTATAGCGAAGGGAAAATTCCAAAGTCCCAAAACAAGCATGAGTTGTAGATCTTAAAGGGGACAGGTGGCATCCGATCCAAGTGTTCAGGGAAATGAGCTTCGAGAGTCTTGAAACGCGAAATGCGTGAATTTCCTAAAGAAACGAAGCCTGAAGTGCCTGAAGTCCCGAAGTGGTCGAAGTCCCGAAGTGTTGAAGAGTCAAAGACCTGAAGTGCCCGAAGTTTCTGAAGTCTCGAAGTGTCGGAGAATCCAACTACCGAAGCCAAAAGTGTCGAAGGCCCGAAGTGAATCTGGACCATTCATCAGTAGGGCCACGCGTTAGCAGATCCATAGCTCCGGGTAAAAGCAGTTGAAGGCAAAGGAGGTTTGAAATTTGATTTTTCCGGAGTCCAGAGACCCAAAGTAATTCTCGGTCGTTCGATTCAAGAGGACGCGCGTCAACGGAGTGAAATATTCGGGTAAAAATAGTTGAACATAAGCGAGATTTGAGGTTTGATTCTCCCGGAGCCGAGAGACCCGAAGTGGATCTCGGTCATCAAAATCCAAGGGCCACGCATTGTCAGATCCCTAGCTCCGTTGAATTTTCTTACGGAAAATAAAGTTTGACTATTGAGAAGTTCGAAGCCCAGAGCCACGAAGGGATCTCAGCCGTCGATCTTTGGAGGCCACACGTCGCCAAATCCTTTACTCTGGATGTTTTGCTTCAAGGAAAAAATAAGTATGAGTTTTCATTTTCCTAGAGCCTAAAGACCCAAAGATCTTTGTCGTCAAGTTAAGAGAGTATGTGGAAGTAATTAGTGTAAACATATGGCATACTCATCGGTCGTGACACCTAACACCTATCCAGCAATGACATGTGGCACTCAGTCCAGGAAGCCATGGGCATATTATTAGTTTCTTTCTTAGTGACATGTGTCACTTCTCTTTCATGATGCATCAGCATGATGACATCAATCCTCCACATCAGATCATCCTCCGTGAGGTATTATTTTTCAACGTTAAAAGTAGAGTCCCCCTCCCATAGGGCACAGCTTGGAAGATTCTAAAGTTGGTGGGCGGTTAAGCTTGGTAGTAGCACTAAATTTTGTAGATGCGTCCAGATCTCAAATCGGGACCAAATCTACGACCACAATTCATTATAGGGACGCAACATGCATGGGCGATAATTTTATTGAGCGGCCCCACAATTAAAACCACGGTAAAGAGAAAGTGATACGTGGCGAAAAGTAATGGATTGCGGGCCCAAAAGCAGTCTGAACCTAAACCAATTTTGAGCGGCCCCGCAATAACGTGCTCGTATAACTTCCTATCCAAGAGAAACACATGGCCCCCCCATGAGCATTAAGTCGAGTTGCAATCTCGAGAAAAGGCATTTAATGAAAATAGAGCTAGTGGTTGAAACCTCGACTCACTCCATAAATGGAAGGCTCAACCGTGGGGACTGAACCGTCAGCTTGTGGTACCCCTGTGGGAAGATTTTCCTACAAAGCCCATGCCGATCTAAGCTCGCGTATGACAAAAGAACTCGTTGACATAAAGCTTTGATTGTTGTGACCAGGTCACACTCTTGGTGGTGGCAAATTTTTCTGAGTATAAATAGATAGTGTTAATATTTTGTTAAGGTATTCAACTGGTTGAGCAAAGCTCCTTATTTTGTAATGTTTTGATGCCAGAACTGTTCTCTGGTTATGTATCGGATTTGATAATTTCAGATTAATAGAAGTCAACCTCTTTTCATCTCTTTGTAAAAATTGTACTAAAACACTTGGGCATGGAGGATCCAGTCAAGGGTTGTTATGTTGTTGTAATGTAGGTTTGATTGCAGCGATATCGTGACCAATTTTAGTCAGCTTCCTTGTGATCTTTTCCCCTCTTACATTGAATCGCTCGGGCATGGAAGATTTAGTTGAGTTGTTGTAGTTGCATGGTGATGAAGGTTTGTTCATTGTGTTATTGTGATTGTGTTGTTTGGACATATTTCAGTGTTTGAAGCTTGAGCTTAAGAGAGATCTTGAGTCGGATTTTTTCTTCTCCAAGCTACTTGAAGGCCTGATGTCCATAGCAGTCTTCTCCACCTTTCTTTCTAAGTCTTCCCTCTTCTCACACTTAAACTCAATTCACTGATTGAAGTTAGTTGTGGCCCTCACTTCCTTGTGCATTTCTTGTCCAGTTTTGTGTTGAACATCATTCATATATTGTTTTTTGTCCATTGACCTCCACTCATATAAAACCAACATCCACCAAAAACTCTGATGGGTACTGAGCTTATCCTCCCACAATCTTTAAAGTTTAACCATTTAGTTGGAAGCTACTAAAATGGTCAAGGAAGCACACCAAGTAGTTTCATCCCAAACAAGAAAAAGACCCTTCATTCCTCTCCCTAAACTCGCCCTTCCCACCCCTCTTGCCACTCCCCGCAAGATCCAGAAATTGACTCAGGTTGAAATGGTTGAATGCCAACTTAAGGGTCTTTGTTATAATTTGTTGAAATAATGTCACTGCAAAGTGTATTCTTATTATTATTTGATATATTATTCATTGGATCAATCCCCATTGTGGATTGATCATGTCGGCTATTGTAAAAGGACCAAATCCCCTTTTGTGGATTGGTCATAATGTAATTGTAATAGGCAAAAGAAGAAGTCGGCCCCAGAATATATTTAAGAGGCCCTGGAATATAATAAAGGTGGTTATAACCACCTAGTTTGAGAAGTCAGCCCTGCCAGTGAAGAGACACTTCACACGTGCCAGATTTGTATAAATAAGGAAGCTAGCGCCTCACTTAGACACACACTTCACTTGCTCATTGAGAGACAAGTTTCATAACTGCAGAGAGAGAGAGAGAGAGAGAGGTGCATCTTTGGGAGAGGATCTTCTGCATTAGTTTAAGTTATCTCTTGGCATTATATTGGCTATCTATAATAAGGAAGTTTTCCTAAGTTTTCTTCCCCTAGAGGGTTTCCCAGGATAAATGTTGTGTCTCTTATGATTGTGTATTTCTCAATGATCTTGTGTTATGCTATTGTTATCTAATGAAATGCAAAGAACTATAATAATGGCTTAAAAATTAACATGGTATCAGAGCCAAGCTGAAGAGAGCATCTTTCACAAGAGAAAAGTGAAAAACGTCACTATTGTTGTACATGCAAATTAGGGTTTTTTATTGGTGAGGTATTTCATCCCTAAAACCATATAGAAAAGTGCACCCTCCACCAAGGATCATTTTGGCACCTTTAACACACCTTTTCAATGGTTAGATCTCCTGGAAAGTGAAACCCTAGTTTCAAAAAGTACTAGAAAACCAGAGTACCAGAAGTACCAGAGTACCAAAAGTACCAGAAAACCAGAAGCAATAGTCCAGAAATCTGCAGATCAAGTTTGAGGGGGTAAAAGTTGGATTTTCGAAATTCTGACTACACCAACTTACTCACCTCAGCTCAGCACATCTATCCCCTAGATCAAAATTTCAAATATTGAAGTTTGAAAAATTAGGGTTTCCTCATAAAACCCTAAGTTGCAGTTGCAATCTCAGAACCATTTGCAGTGGCAGTCGTAGCACCAGTTGCAAACACCCTTGAAGTTTTAAGAGTTGGTAATGATTATCGTTGCTTCCAGATGGAGCCACTACCTGCAAATGCTATCAGAGGTATGTACTCACATATGTTTAAATGGTTAAACTTTAAAGAGTATTTGTAGAAGGGATATCTTGCCATAGATCGAGAAGGATCTCAAGATCCAACACATTTAAAGGAATGATGCAACACATGTGCGATTATTCTATGCATCTATTTGTTATGACGTCATTCTAACCTTTGTCCAAAATCTGAGTCAAGGTATTAGATGGATTAAAGTAGAGATCATAGAGCTTATCCTCTAACCCAACCTTTTGTCAAGATAGAATATTGCCTCAATACAAAAGACAAGTTGAAGAAAGCACTCGTCATCTTGAGTGAAGGAGACTCGGAAGAAAAGCAAGCACTCATTCCTAAGGACAAGGCTCCAGGTTTGATTAATCAAGTTGATAAGATTCAAAGGTACACATGACAAGTTGATGACTATAGTTGAGATAGTAGTCTTTGTAAAGTATTATACTTGATAGCATGTGAGCATATAGAAGCAAATGCTTTGCCTGATACAACTAACACCTCCTCTAGGAGAAACCTCGTGTGTTAGTTCCAGGTTTCCATGGAGGAATGTTTGATCACAACACTATGAGAGTGTTGACCTCATTTTCAAATTGTATTCCTTACCTTTAATCTTTGCTTCAGACAAGTTACAAGTGATAGCTCTAAAGGAGCTACTGTGATGATTGTTCATGCTATTACTTTATATTATCAAAAGGATATTACTCTTGTTGTTTTGTTGACCTTACACCGGGTCACAGGTAATAACCCTGAGGAAGCTATAATGAAGGTTGCAGAAAGCAACGTGCTAAAGGAGAGACCATAAATGAAGCAACCATCATTGGAAAAGAAGAAGGTGGCTTGCATAAGCTAAAGAGTCACTCAAAAGCGGTCATGACCCACACCATCGAGAATCCATGTGAACTTTGGCATAGAAGATTAGCTCACATTAACCACAAGGCGCTACCATACATATGCAAAGCGGTCATAGGTTTACCAGAACTCAAGGTTGACCATGAAGGCGTATGCAATGGATGTGCACAAGGGAAGAACATCAAGAACCCTTTTTCGAAGAGAAACAACAAAGCAGAAGGATTCCTAGAACTCACCCATTCAGATGTGTGTGGCCCAATGCCATCGTCCTCCATGAGTGGGTATGTATACTATGTATCATTCATTGATGATTATTCTCGTAAGACCTGGGTATATTTTTTGAAATCTAAAAATGAAGTGTTCAGCAAGTTCAAGGAATTCAAAGCCTTGATAGAGAATCTTTCTGAAAGAAAGATTAAGATACTCAAATTAGATAATGGAGGAGAATATACCTCAAAAGAGTTTGTGAACTTCTACAAAGATATTGGGATCAAGAGGGAACTCACTACTCCCTATAATCCCCAACAAAATGGTGTAGCTGAACGAAAGAACAGAATGATAATGGAAGCTGTGAAGACTATGATCCATGATTAAGATATTCCTATGTGCTTATGGGCAGAAGTAGCAATGGCAGTTGTATATGTGCAGAACCGATTGCCCCATAGTGCACTTGGGCTCAAGACCCCGGAAGAGATGTTCACTGGAAATAAGCCAGAGGTAATCCATCTCAAAATATTTGGTTGCCCTGTATTTATTCATATACCGAAAGAGAAAAGAAACAAGCTAGAACCTTCATGAAAGAAGGGAATATTTGTGGGATACTCTGAGGTCTCCAAGGCCTTCAGACTCTATATACCAGGTCACCATCACATTGATATCAACAGGGATGTGACCTTTGATGAAGATGCAACACTCAAGAAATCAAGAAGATGCCATCTTGAAGAAGTATATGAAGAGAAATCTGTAATCCCCAGAACTACAATGAGGGAGGTTCCCAAAGCCACAGAACCAGTGAGGGTAGTCGTAACTTCCCCTAATGAGGAAATTATAGAAGACCATGATATATTAGAAGTTCAAGAACCTTCTCAGATGACGATCCTCCATAAAAGAAAGCCAGCTTGGGATAGAGAGATTATTCAAGATGGAGAGAAGTATGGTGTTCCCGAAGGAACTACAAGACAGGTGAAAAGACCAAAGCCATTCTCCAGTTATACGACTTTGATGTGTAATCTTCTAGAAGAGGAGCCTACCTACTTTAAAGAAGCCATTCTGAGGAAAGAATGGGCAGATGCCATGAAAGAGGAATCCCAATCCATAATAAAGAATGAAGTATGGTAAATAGTTCCCGGACCAAAGAGTAAAGATGTGGTATCCTCCAAATGGCTCTTCAAAATAAAACATGGTGTTGATGGAAGTATTAAGAAGTATAAAGAAAGATTTGTCACTTGTGGCTTTTCTCAAAAGGAAGGCATTGACTATGAAGAGACATTTTCTCCTGTAGCCAGATACACTTCGATCAGAACCATCATAGCTCTTGCAGCTAAGATGAAGTGGAAGCTGCACCAGATGGACGTAAAGACAACTTTCCTAAATGTTGTCATCGAAGAGAAAGTGTATATAGAGCAACCTCAAGGATTTGAAGTTGAAGACAAGAAGTCTCATGTCTGCAAATTGAAGAAAGCCTTATATGGATTGAAGCAAGCTCCTAGAGCTTGGTATGGCCATATAGACATTTTCTTGACGAGCTTAGGCTTTACCAAGAGTAAAGCAGACTCTAACCTCTACTTCAAGGTCATGAACGATTAGTCGGTAATATTACTGCTATATGTGGATGACTTATTCTTAACTAGAGAAGAAAAGCTCATCACTGAATGTAAGAAGAGACTTGCCTCAGAATTTGAAATGAAATACCTTGGCCTAATGCATTATTTCTTAGGTCTTGAGTTATGGTAGAGTCTTGAGAGGATCTTCCTTAACCAAGGGAAGTATACAGTCGAAATCCTAAAAAGATTTGACATGTTGGAGTGCAAGTCCATGAACACACCCATGGAAGCGAAGCTGAAGCTATTGTTCGACACTTCGTCAGAGTTAATTGATGCCACACTGTACAGATAGATTATTGGATCACTGATGTACCTAACGAACACCAGACTAGACATTTGTTTTGTCGTGAACACCTTAATTCAGTTTCTGGTAGAACCCAGACATGTTCACCTAGTGGCTACAAAACATGTGATGAGATACCTTAAAGGTACAATAGATTATGGTCTCAGCTATGATGGAAATTACGATTTCACATTAAGTGGATATACTGATACAGATTGGGCAGGAAGTGTTTCTCACAGGAAAACCACTTCAGGTTGTTGCTTCAGTTTGGGATCAACCATGATCTCATGGCAGAGTAGGAAGCAATCTAGCAATGCTCTTAGCATAGCGAAAGAAGAATACATTGTTGCATGTTCTGCCAGCTGCGAAGCTATATGGCTTCGAAAGTTGTTGACCGGCCTATTTGACTTAGAGATGAAAGCAACCATGATCCTATGTGACAACTAGAGCTGCATAAAAATGACAGAGTATCATGTATTCCACGACATGTCAAAGCACATAGAGATCCAATATCATTACATCTATGACATGGTGTAGAGAGGAGCCTTAAAGCTCCAGTACATTAGCACGGATGAACAGGTTGCTGATGTGTTGACCAAGCCTCTATCTCATGTAAACTTTGAGCACTTTCGAGATAATCTTGGTATAGTCCGGAAGGACCTTCCTCGAAAGGGGGAGTAGTTGTTGTGATGAGACATCTCTTGCTTACAGCCTCATTGTTGTGACGTAAAGCAAGATGATGTGATGAGACTAGAACTATGCTTCCGGCTTAACAGATGTGACATAAAGCCAGTCTAGTATCCTACTTCCAGCTTGATTGTTGTGACGTAAAACAGGACGAGTATCTTGCTTCCAGCTTTATTGTTGTGACGTAAAGCAAGACAATGAGATGAGACTAGCACTGCACTTTTGGCTTGACAGTTGTGACGTAAAGCCGGTCTAGTATTTTGCTTCCAGCTTCAGTGTTGTGATGTAAAGAAAGAAGATGTGATGTGACTAGTACTAAGCTTCTAGCTTGACAGTTGCGACGTAAAGCCAGTCTAGTATCTTTCTTCCAACCTAATGGTTGTGACGTAAAGCAAGAAGATGTGATGTGACTAGTACTAAGCTTCTGGCTTGACAGCTATGACGTAAAGTCGGTCTAGTATCTTGCTTCCAACCTGATGGTTGTGACGTAAAGCAAGAAGTTGTGTTGAGACTAGTACTACGCTTCTGGCTTGACAGTTGTGACGCAAAGCCAGTGTAATATCTTGCTTCCAGCTTAAGTGTTGTGATGTAAAGCAAGACGTTGAGATGAGACTAGTACTGTGCTTCCATCTTGATTGTTGTGACGTAAAGCAAGATGAGTACTGAGCTTCCAGCTTGACAGTTGTGATGTAAAGCCAGTCTTGTATTATGATGAGCCAGCGTCGTGCTGTGATGATGATGATGTATCAGTTTTATACTAATACATATTGATGCAGATGATGATTGCATTCCTTTGAAAATGACGATGTTGTCGATGAAGAAAACTTTCAATGATTTATAGATACGTCAGCCAGTGTTCCAAGATGATATTGATGATGTTGTGCTCTCACCCACTTGATGTTGTTGATGATGTTGTCCTCTCTCTCCCCTGATGTTGTTGAAGAATACCCTTCTTGTTAAGGGGGAGTGTTGAAATAATGTAACTGCAAAGTGTATTCTTATTATTATTTGATATATTATTCATTGGATCAATCCCCAATGTGGATTGATCATGTTGGTTATTGTAAAAGGACCAAATCCCCTTTTGCGGATTGGTCATAATGTAATTGTAATAGGCAAAAGAAGAAGTCGGCCCCAGAATATAATGAAGGTGGTTATAACCACCCAGTTTGAGAAGTCTGCCCTGCCAGTGAAGAGACACTTCACACGTGCCAGATTTGTATAAATAAGGAGGTTAGCGCCTCACTTAGACGCACACTTCAATTGCTCATTGAGAGACAAGTTTTAGAACTGCAGTTGGAGAAGAGAGAGAGAGGCGCATCTTTGGGAGAGGATCTTCTGCATTAGTTTAAGTTATCTCTTAGCATTGTATTGGCTATCTATAATAAGGAAGTTTTGTTGAGTTTTCTTCCCCTCAAGGGTTTCCCAGGATAAATGTTGTGTCTCTTGTGATTGTGTATTTCTCAGTGATCTTGTGTTATGTTATTGTTATCTAATGAAATGAAAAGAACTATAATAATGACTTAAACATTAGCATAATTGTGATGACAAGTATTTTCCGGGGCATAATTGTAAGGAATAGAAGATTTTTATGGCTATGTCTAAGAACATTTCTAAAGAAGAGATAGACGTTTCCCATGTACTCAAGCTACCCCCACCAACTGATCTTAATCATCCATTTGATCCACCAAAAGTTGAACCATTGATTTTCCTAGATGCACTCATTGGTTTCTCTACTCCCCAAACCCTGAAGTTAATTGGCTACATTAAGCACTGGAAAGTCATCATTCTCGTTGACAGTGGCAACGCCCATAATTTTATTCATCGTCGCATAGCCCAAGAAGTCAATTGATATGTCCATCCAGCTAATAATTTCCAAATGATGATTTCTAATAGGGATTCCATGAAATGTGGAGGGCATTGTGAAAAGTGTGCCTACAAATTGGTCAGTACTACTTGAAATCTCATATGTTTTCTATTGACATGGGCGGTTGTGACATTGTACTTGGTGTTGAATGGTTACGCACTCTCGGCCCTATCACCGTGGATTTCCAAAAATTAACCATGCAACTCCAACATAAGGGATAGCAACACGAATTCTAAGGCATCACAGTAGGGTCACCAGAGATCATCAGTTCCTGTCGAATGGAAAAGCTTCTCAAAAAAGATCATTTTGGCATTATTGCCCAACTTCATTCCATTTAGGCGGTTGAGACACCCTATGTCCATCCCGGCCTCCAATCTATCCTCTCCCAACACCAAGTTGTGTTTCAAACCCCCTCAGGGACTTCCCCCTTGTCGAGGTGTCCATGAGAATTCCATTCCTCTAGTTCCAAGCAGTCTTCCTCCAAATGTTCACCCTTATCGTCATCCCTTCTCCCAGAAGAATGAAATTGACAAGATTGTTCAAGAATTGCTAGAATTCAGTGTCATCCACCCTAGTACCAGCCCCTATTCTTATCTAGTAGTCATGGTACTCAAGAAAGAAGGTACTTGGTGCATGTGTCATGATTTTCGCGACCTTAACAAACGCACCATCAAAGACAAATTTCTCATTCCTATCATTGATTACCTTTTGGATAAATTAAGTGGTACTCGGTATTTTACCAAACTTGATCTTCGCTCTCGATATCACCATATTCGTATGAAAGAAGAAGACATTCTCAAGACTGCATTCAGAACTCATGAGGGTCACTATGAGTTCTTGGTTATGTCCTTCGACCTCTATAATGATCCCTCCACTTTTTAAAGTCTCATGAATCATGTCTTCTGTGCTTTCCTCTATCATTTTGTCTTGGTTTTCTTTAATGATATTTTCATCTATAGTCAAACTAGGCAAGCCCATCTTACCCGTGTGGATCAATTTTTATCGCTACTTTCTTAGCACAAACTTTTTCTTAAGTTGTCTCAATGTGCTTTTGGGGCCTCTTAGGACATATTGTCAGCAAGGATGGTGTCAGGGTGGATCAGAAGAAAATTGAAGCTATGCAGGATTGGTCTCACCCAAAAACTCCTAAAATTGTGTTTGGCTTCCTGGGTTTGACGAGATATTATCACAAGTTTGTTCGGGATTATGGAAAAATCGCAACTCCCCTCACAACACTCCTTAAAAAGAATGCTTTCAGTTGGACTCCAACAGCTGACCATTCCTTCCAAGCTTTGAAAGCAGCTATGTGCAGTATTCTTGTTCTGGCTCTCCCTGACTTCAACAAGACCTTCGTACTGGAATGTGACACCTCAGGGAAAGACATTGGGGATGTCCTCATGCAAGATGGTTGACCTTTGGCTTTCACTAGCAAACAATTGTTTGAGCGCCATTTGGCCAATCCACCTATAAAAAGGAAATGTTGGCTAAAAAGAAAATGGTGGCTATTATGCATGTTGTGGATCTATGACGTCCTTATCTCTTGGGGCATTGCTTCCAAATTAAAATTGATCATCAAAGCCTCAAATATTTTCTGGAACAACGAATTTCTTCCTTGGAGCAACAAAAATTGGTAACCAAGCTATTTGGATATGATTATGAGATCGTCTACGAAAAAGGAAAAGAAAATGTGGTGGTTTATTCCCTTTCCAAGATATATGAAGAAGACGGATCCCTCTTTTCCCTCTCTTTCATTGTCGTGGATTGGCTTCAAGAGGTTCGTCAGGAATGGTTGCAAGACCCCAAACTTTCCACATTGATCCAAGCATTGTAGCAAGATCTGCAAGCTTCTTCAGGGTACTCGTGGCACCATGAAGATCTGCGTTATAAAGGTCGCATGTATTTAAGCAAAAAGTTGAACCTTAAATCCATCGTGCTCTCTGAGTTTCATGCTTCACCTACAACTGGGCATTCTAGTTTTACCAAAACCTATGAACAGGTCAAATTTTATTTTTTCTAGGACGGTATGAAACAGGACATCGACACTTTTGTGGTTGAATGTGACACATGTCAACGCAATAAGGATGAGATAATCAAAGCTCCATGCACACTCCAACCACTTCTAATTCCAACTACTATTTGGACAGATATTTCTATGGACTTCATTGTTGGCCTACCTAAATTAGGCAATAACTTCGTCATCATGGTAGAAGTGGATCATTTTTCCAAATATGTTCATTTCTATGCTCTTCAACACCCATTCACAACATCCATCGTGGTTCAATTTTGTATGGATAATATCTTCAAACTCCATGGCATGCCTCATTAAAATGTTTATGACCGGGATCCAACTTGTACCAGCACTTTTTAGCAAGAATTGTTCTGACTCCAGGGAACCCAATTACATCTCAGCACAACATATCAACCTCAGACGGATGGACAAACTAAAGTGATCAACAAGTGTTTCAAAACCTATTTGAGGTGTTTTGTGTCCCACAGAAAAAATAAATGGGTTCAACGGTTACCCCTCGTTGAATGGTGGTACAACACCTCTTACCGTATTGCCACTCGCATGACTCCTTTTAAAGAAGTCTATGGAAAAGAGCCACGCTCGATTCTATGATACATGCCCGATGTCTCCAAGGTTCAGTTGGTGGATCAAACTCTTATAGTCTGCATGGCAATTCTCTGTACTCTAAAAAAAAATTAGTCATGGCTCATAATCACATGAAACAACAAGCAGATCAAGGTCATTCTAAACGTGATTTTCTTGAAGGAGAACATGTGTTTCTTCATTTGCAACCTTATAAGAAGACTTTACTCAAAGCCCAACACTGTCAAAATCTCCATGTTAAGTACCTATACCATATCTGCAAATATACTTCAATAATACCAAGAATAAACCATAAACCATTCACTATAACATGAACACAAGAAATAGAGAAAACCCTTGAGGTAGGGTAACACCATATATTAATCCTTATGGAAGGATAAAACTCCTCAAGCAATCATTGTTTGTACAATCACAATATTCTTCACTATGTTTCATTACATTGCCTAGACTTCTTTATATAGCTCTCTCTATCTCTTAGAAACCTTCTAGAGAGCCTTCTCACATTTATTACATTCAACTACCATAGTGGGCTTTTATTAATATAGTGGACCTAGTCCACCTTACATTGAATGACCACATTCCCATACATTAAATGACTTCCACTAATAACACATAACTACATTCCCATTGGGTACCTCCCTAGGTACCCCATATTACCTCCCTAGGTATACCACATTCCATCCCCCTTCACATGTTTCGTCCTCGAAACATGAGAATAAACCATACAATATGACTGGCTAAGCAATGTAGCCAACTGGTACCAAGTACGACCATCCATCCATCCCAATGGAAGTCGAACATGATGTCTATCTGCTACCTTTGCACCCTTATCTTTCTCTGCATCATGTCGGGGTTGCCATGGGATTGTTTCTGTAGCT
>ML804935.1:269056-283940 GCA_009831015.1 Picea engelmannii | reverse complement strand
TTTCTCAGAAAGTGACACTTGGAGATGATTACCAATATCCCATCAAGGGAGTGGGAGAATCAAACCATAAACTGAATTCAGGGAATTCACTAAAAATGAAGGAAGTACTATATGTACCAGGCTTGAAGAAGAACCTACTCTCCGTTTCAACTTTAGAGAAGAAAGGCTTTAGAGTTGCTTTAATAGATGGAGAAGTTCTTATGTGGGCCAAAGGAGAAACCTTAAATGAAGCAATCATCATTGGTAATGAAGAAAATGGCTTCTATAAATTAAAGGGTCACTCAGAGGCTGCTATGACCCATGCCATTGAAAACTCATGTGAACTTTGGCATAGAAGATTAGCCCACATCAACTACAAGGCGCTACCATACATATGTAAAGCGGTCACAGGTTTACCAAAACTCAAAGGTGACCATAAAGGCATATGCAATGGATGTGCACAAGGGAAGAATATCAAGAACCCTTTTCCGAAGCGAAACAGCAAGTCAGAAAGAGTCCTAGAACTCATCCATTCAGATGTGTGTGGCCCAATACCATCATCCTCCATTAGCGAGTATATATATTATGTATCATTCATTGATGATTACTCTCGTGAAACCTGGATATATTTCATGAAGACTAAAGATGAAGTGTTCAGTAAGTTCAAGGAATTCAAAGCCTTGATAGAGAACCTTTCTGAAAGAAAGATCAAGATACTCAGGTCAGATAATGGAGGAGAATATACCTCAAAAGAGTTTGTGAACTTCTGCAAAGATGTTGGAATCAAGAGAGAACTCACTACTCCCTATAATCCCCAACAAAATGGTGTAGCTGAACGGAAGAACAGAACCATATTGGAAGCTATGAAGACTATGATCCATGATCAAGATCTTCCTATGTGCTTATGAGCAGAAGCAGCAATGGCAGTTGTTTATGTGCAGAACTGATTATCCCATAGTGCACTTGGGCTCAAGACACCGGAAGAGATGTTTACCGGAAAGAAGCCAGAGGTAAGCCATCTCAAAATATTTGGTTGTCCAGTGTTTATTCATATTCCTAAAGAAAAGAGAAACAAGATGGACCCTTCAGGAAAGAAGGGAATATTTGTGGGATACAGTGAGGTCTCCAAGGCCTTCAGAATCTATATACCAGGTCAACATCACATTGAGACCAGCAGGGATGTGACCTTTGATGAAGATACATCGCTCAAGAATCTAAACTATGCCAGCTTGAAGAGGTATATGAAGAGGAACCCGTAATCCCCAATACTGCAATGAGGGAGGTTCCCAAAGTTGCAGAACCAGTAAGGGAAGTCGTAACTTCCCCTGATGAGGAACTTCTAGAAGACCGTGATATAGTAGAAGTGCAAGAACCTCCTCAGATGACGATCCTCCATAAAAGAAAGCCAGCTTGGGCTAGAGAGATTATTCAAGATGGAGAGAAGTATGGCGTTCCCGAATGAACTACGAGACATGTGAAAAGACCAAAGCCATTCTCCAGTTATACGGCTTTGATGTGTGATCTCCTAAAAGAGGAGCCTACCTGTTTTGTAGAAGCCATTCAGAGGAAAGAATGGACAGATGCCATGACAGAGGAATACCAATCCATAATGAAGAACGAAGTATGGGAAATAGTTTCCAGACCGAAGGATAAAGATGTGGTATCCTCCAGATGGCTCTTTAAAATAAAACATGCTGCTAATGGAAGTATTGAGAAGTATAAAGCAAGATTTGTCGCTCGTGGCTTTTCACAAAAGGAAGGCATTGACTATGAAGAGACATTCGCTCCTGTGGCCAGATACACTTCGATCAGGATTGTTGCCGCCTTATACACACCTGGGAGACGTGGAAGAAATCTTCAATCCACTCGGTGTGTCTTTGGGGGCAAGTGAGAGTTAAGGTGTTGTCATCTAATCCTCAACTCCTCCGTCTAGACCAACTCCTAGCGAAGCCAAGGGGTGTAGTCCCTAACAAATATACTAAGCCTTTTAAGCTAAGTACAAAAAATTTGAAATCTAGGAGTTTATTATTCTTTCAAACCATCAACCATAAACTGAATAAAACATGAAATAAACATTCACCACGATATATATAAAATCAAATGAGCATGTACTTGCATCAAAAGGATACTGAGAAACAATTGTTAGGTGCAAGTTTCATTTAAATTAGATATATGACCAAACTTAAAATGAAGCTTGTGGCTTTGCTGACTGTGAAAATTTGAGACCAGTGCCTTAAAGAGAATCGTGGGCAATGTAGTTCGAGTGTTTTATTAGGATAAATTAATGTTCAGTTAATGAAATGGTTTGGGCCTCCTTGGAGGTTAACTCTTTGCTTGGAAACTTACGGAGAGCTTTACCGAAACCCAATGGTCTCACCAGTAAAACTCACTCAAAGTGTTGGATGTCCAAAACGGGTGGGAAGCCAGGTCCCAAGAGGGCCCGCCTTACTTCTCAGGTCACTTCAAGGCATTTTCCCGCACATTAAGTTAACTACTTTGGGGATTTTCCTAATTACTATCAACCACTGACCAGCACAACGTGTATGAACTTACTCCCAGCAGATCGAGACGAGCTCGCAACTGGAAGGGTCAGGAACCGCACTGAGAGCTGAGGGGAATTTGTTTATTTTATGACAGAAAAATAAATGTGAGACTAATTACTAGATTCACACTGACTAGGCCCCTTTCGAGGTCGTTGAGGGGATGGTTTATTTTTATGACAAGAAAGTAAATGTGAGACTAATTACTAGATCCGCACTGACCAGGCCCCTTTCGAGGTCGCTGAGAGGATGGTTTATTTGCCAAATTGAAATTGCGGAATTGAAACTAATCTAGCAATTAGTGTTCTACTTGCAAAAGAAAAATTTAATCTAAGCTAAAAATTTGCAAAAAATGACACCACCACCGAAAACACTGCTCCCCCAGGGGGAATGAAGAGCGGGAGCTTATAGCCCCACTGATTTTATTATGATCTTTACACAATGATTATGAAAGTGACTTATGACCATTCATTAGGGGGGTCACAAGTCTTTACAATGCTTTACAAAGAGTTGTGAAGTAAAAATGGTGCTCCCGGGGGTCCCGGATGCTCCTAATCCGTCCAAAATAGACAGAAATTCCTCATATATGTTCGTCAACCTGCATAAAACAGGGAACAAAAGATGGCAAAAGATGCCCAAAAACACTTTGGAAGTGTCTTGGATTATTAGTAGAAATTTACACAAAAATTTCTAAGTAAAACTTATAAAAAAAACAAGCGAAAATGAACTAAGAAAAGCAAGCTAAAGAGCTTGTCTCCTTAGGATCTTTTCTGCTGTTTTTAGAACAGCAATGTAAGGGTACTTTAATTACCAAATATGAACCTTTAAAGACCTTTGAAGCAAAACAATTTCAGCCCTTTAAAATGGATATTGAAACTAGCTAAAATTGCTTCGAATACTTTGCCGAATCTACCCTTTTTTTTGAGATATAGAACTTAAGCACTTAGTAGATCTAAGTAAGTAATTATGCAAAGAAAATTATGAACTTTAATAACAGATTTCTTCTTTGCATGAAAGTAACCGAGTAACCGGAAAACTTCTAAGAGAGTTTGAGAGAGGAGAAAGAGAGGACTTGAAGTGCTTGGATCCCTTGAGCAATGGAGTCGCTTTGATGGCTAAGCAAAGATGGGAAGGTTGTCCAACTTCTTGAAGAATGAAGGATGCAAGCAAGCTCCTTCACTTCTTCTAGATGAGATGATTCTGTCTAATTCACAAAACCCTTTGCAATGAACTTGTTAAATAAAGTGTTACCTACACAAAAGACTCAAGATGGCATATTAGTTTTAACATAAACTTCACATGCATATCAAATCTTGAATGTAAATCCCAATAGAATTGAGATATAAGATATAACCAACTCTATCCAATTTGAATAACAATATTCCTATAAATTGGACAATACTAACAAGCTATAAAGCAATGCATGAAACAAAATCACCTCATGTGAACCACATTCACCAATACAAGAGCCACACCACCATAGATCTTGACCTCCAAAGTTTTTATTCCATTAGCATAAGAAAAATATTACAATGATAGAGTTGCAGCAAGCTATTCTCTCAAAGCTCCAAGATAACCAAGAATGGGAGAGAGACCTCTTATTTATACAACAATGGGTGGAGTTCCCAATGAGGGGGGCGCATGGCATATTTGAGGAGGGCGCACCATGTGGTAAGAGATAGGCTGCCAAGTGTGGGATGAGGGCTGCCACCTCTCCCACACTCATTACAAATGTCAAACCATAGTGAAGAGGAGGGAGGGAGGGCGTGCCACCTCTCAAGAGTGTGGGCTGCCACCTCAAGGGTGCGCCACCTCTCAAAGGGGGGTGCACTTTCCAATAGACACATGCTCCAGATCAAATATTCCATAATCCAATCAATCTTCAATTAGCTTGGGTTTGTCTCCTTTGACCTTTAGCTAGACTTTGTGCCTTTATTGTGTCTTCAATCTTGTCCCCACATATCTTTTTATTTTTGTCTTGACTGATTTTTATTGAATTAATATGACCTTTTTGTGTTTTTGAGAGTCAAATTAATTTTAAGTGATTAAAATCACTAATTTTACTCTAATAAGTGGGTACTTAGGTAACATGGGTGCTCTAGGTCCAAAAATGAGCATCCCCGTGGCCTATTTGGTGCCCAAATACCACTTTTTTAATGTATCTTTATTTTTTAATTAAAAATTCCCGAATTTTGGCAATTTTTTATTAACTAAAAAAATTAAAAAATCCTAGGGGGGACTTAATACATTTTCATAAGACTCTAGAAGGATGTTTAGCATAGTAATATACATTAGACACTAGGCTTAAATCCATGCTCAAGCCTAACCATGAGCATATACTCTAGCTCTGGAGGGATTGAGTGAAAAAACTCAAATTATAAATCGTCTGAAAATGGCAAAATATAATTAGTAAGTGAAAAAACAATCCAGAGTATAACTCACGCTTAGGACTTAAGGTGGCTAAGACCTTTTACAAGTTCATCATGCAAACACCTCTTATTACAATTTTTATGGAAAATGTAGAGTAACAGGGTGGTCTTTATGACCAGTAGAACTTCTGAACTCTGAATTTTGAACTAGTGATGTTCAAACTTTGGCGGCTCGCTAGAAGTCCATCTCAGTGCAACTTTGATGGATAACAAGGACCATCATAGCTCTTGCAGCTAAGATAAAGTGAAAGCTACACCAAATGGATGTGAAGACACTTTCCTAAACGGTGTCATCGAAGAGGAAGTGTATATAGAGAAACCTAAAGGATTTGAGGTTGAAGACAGGAGGTCTCATGTCTGCAGATTGAAAAAAGCCTTTACGGATTGAAGCAAGCTCCTAGAGCTTGGTATGGCCGTATAGACAGTTTCTTGACGAGCTTAGGCTTTACCAAGAGTAAAGCGGACTCAAATCTCTACTTCAAAATTATGAATAATGAGCCAGTAATCTTACTGCTATATGTGGATGACTTATTCTTAACTGGAGAAGAAAATCTCATCGTTGAATGTAAAAAGAGACTTGCCTCGAAATTTGAAATGAAAGACCTTGGCCTAATGCATTATTTCTTAGGTCTTGAGGTATGGCAGAGTCCTGAGAGGATCTTCCTTAACTATGGGAAGTACACGGTTGAAATATTAAAGAGATTCGACATGCTAGAATGCAAGCCCATGAATACACCCATGGAAGCAAAGCTGAAGCTGCTAGTTGATACGTCGTCAGAATTGATTGATGCCACACTGTATAGGCAGATTATTGGATCAGTGATGTACCTGACGAACACCAAACCAGACATTTGTTTTTCCGTGAACTCCTTGAGTCAGTTTCTTGTAGAACCCAGACGTGTTCACTTAGTGGCTGCAAAACATGTGATGAGGTACCTCAAAGGTACAATAGATTATGGTCTCAGCTATGATGGAGATCATAATTTCACATTGAGTGGATATACTGATGCAGATTGGGCAGGAAGTGTTTCTGACTGGAAAGGCACTTCAGGATGATGTTTCAGTTTGGGATCAGCTATGATCTCATGGCAGAGTAGGAAGCAATCTAGTATTGCTCTCAGCACAACGGAAGCAAAATACATTGTTGCATGTTCTGCTAGCTGCGAAGCTATATGGCTTCGAAAGTTGTTGACCGACCTATTTGACTTGGAGATGAGAGCAACCGTGATTCTATGTGACAACCAGAGCTGCATAAAGATGACAGAGAATCATGTATTCCATGACAAGTCGAAGCACATAGAGATCCGCTATCATTACATCCGCAACATGGTACAGAGAGGAGCCTTGAAGCTCTAGTACATTAGCACGGATGAACAGGTTGTTGATGTGTTGACCAAGCCCCTATCTCGTGTGAAGTTTGAGTACTTCCGAGATAAGCTTGGCGTTGTCCGAAAGGACCTCCCTCGAAAGGGGCAAGAGATGTGATGTTCCTTGCTTCTGACCTAGCTGTCAGACGTAAAGCAAGATGAGATGTGTTCCTTGCTTCTGACCTAGCTGTCAGACGTAAAGCAAGATGAGATGTGTACCTTGCTTCTGACCTAGCTATCAGACGTAAAGAAAGATGAGATGTGTTCCTTTCTTCTGACCTAGCTGTCAGACGTAAAGCAAGATGAGATGTGTACCTTGCTTCTGACCTAGCTGTCAGACGTAAAGCAAGATGAGATGTGTTCCTTGCTTCTGACCCAGTTGTCAGACGTAAAGCAAGATGAGATGTTCCTTTCTTCTGACCGAGTTGTCGGACGTAAAGCAAGATGAGATGTTCCTTTCTTCTGACCGAGTTGTCAGATGTAAAGCAAGAAGAGATGTTCCTTGCTTCTGACCAAGTTGTCAGACGTAAAGCAAGAAGAGATGTTCCTTGCTTCTGACCTAGTTGTCAGACATAAAGCAAGATGAGATGTTCTTTGCTTCTGACCGAGTTGTCAGACGTAAAGCAAGAAGAGATGTTCCTTGCTTCTGACCAAACTGTCAAACGTAAAGTAAGATGATATGATGAGACTAGTACTGAGCTTCCAACTAGATAGTTGTGACGTAAAGCCAGTCTAGTATCCTGCTTCCAACCTGATGGTTGTGACGTAAAGCAAGACGAGTATCGTGCTTCCAGCTTGAGTGCTATGACGTAAAGCAAAACGATGAGATGAGACAAGTACTGAGCTTCCAGCTTGACAGCTGTGATGTAAATCCAGTCTTGTATTATGATGAGTCGGCCTTGTGCTGTGATGATGATGATGTATCAGTTTTTATACTAATACATATTGATGCAAATGATGATGGCATTCCTTTGAGAATGATGATGTTGCCGATGAAGAAAACTTCCGATGATTTATAGATACGCCAGCCAAGATGATGTTGATGATGTTGTCCTCCCACTTGATGTTGTTGATGATGTTGTCTTCTCTCTCTCTCGCATGATGTTGTTGAAGAATACCCTTCTTGTTAAGGGGGAGTGTTGAAATATTGTAACTGCAAAGAGTATTCTTATTATTATTGATATATTATTCACAGGATCAAAACCCATTGTGGATTGATCATGTCGGTTATTGTAATAGGACCAAATCCCCTTTTGCGGATTGGTCAAAAGACAATTGTAATAGGCAGAATAAAAGGTCGGCCCCAGCAGTTATTAAAGAGACCCAGAAATATAATAAAGGTGGGTTTACCCACCCAGTTTGAGAAGTCGGCCCTACCAGTGAAGAGACACTTCACACGTGCCAAACTTGTATAAATAAAGGAGGCTAGTGCCTCACTTAGAAACAACTCACTTGCTCAGATTGAGAGACAAGTTATGATCTGTTACCGGCAAAGGAGAGAGAGTGGCGCATATCTAGGAGAGGACATTCTGTATTAGCATAAGAGATCTCTTGGCATTGTATTGGCTATCTATATTAAGGAAATTTTGCTGGGTTTTCTTCCCCTGAGGGTTTCCTAGGATAAATGTTGTGTCTCTTGTGATTGTGTATTTCTCAGTGATCTTGGATTATGCTATTGTTATCTAATGAAATGCAAACATCTATAATAATGGCTTAAACATTAACACACCCAGTGGCAACCCATCCTAAAGGAAGATCAACTTACTAGGGCACCATGTCACCCTTCCAGGTATGAACGAGGCAAAGAGCATAATTTTCAAGCAAACGTCATGAAATGAAGAAGAATTCAATGCAACATATTCAAGTGCTTCAAAAATCAGAGTGACACATACCATGATACCTGGACTCATTACCTCAGGGAGCAAGACTTACTACTACCTCAAGACCAGGCTAGTGGGATACTGCTACTGCTGATAAATGGACTGCACTAAAGAAAAGAGGGGTCCTCTGGGGCCATGTTTATGTCGTCTGGCTCTCGGTACTGCATGTCTAGGACCTGTGGTCCTTGAGAAGCGATCTCCTTAGTTATCCCTAGGCTAGGGGATAACAAGCCTCAATAAGCAAATGCAAAAAACCAGCAATGAAACACAACATGTTACTACACAAAACGTACACCAGCCAGCCCCAAAATCTTCCTCCAAAGCTTGATTGTATTAGCAAGAAAATAACAAGAGTACAATGGAGCTCTCTCCAAACTTTCCCAAGCCAAAAACTAGTCTCAAATGGGAGGGGTGAGCATTCTTTTATACTTTGGAGAGAGGTGGGAAAGAAGAGGATAGAGAGAAGAGAAAGGAGCCATAATGCCCTGTTGATCCTTTGCAAGGTCTTCGCCATGATTGATGTTCCATATTCATGGTTTTCCGAGGTCTTGGTGGACAACAAGTCCCATTAGGGATATTACACATTGCTGGATTAATTCACATTTGGATTCATTTGGAACACTTGTTGATGAATTATATCTAAACGTTTCACTAATAAAGGAAAATTTATTCTCCACGCACTTGACTCCACTATTGTTTTCATGGTTATGGATGGATGATTTCTCTAAGGTGCTAAACGAACACTAGGTCTTTTCTTACATGTGCATCTACAGCTATCTATGGTGGATGATCAAAATTATGGGATTTAATTAAATCTGGAATTTATTCCTCTTGCAAGTTCATAACTTGCAACATTCTTCACATCTTTGAGAACTAATTTTGTGGTATATTGATGACATACATCTCATGGTGCTGTTTACACTTCTTGTGCAACCTTTCTTGAGTTAAATTTCAGGATTGGATCAAACATCAACAAATCAACCCACTGCTTTAAACACACTTCCACTTTTGGGCATGTTGTTTTACTTTCGCTTGGTTAATCAAATATATAGGATGATGTATCATTATATCCGAATCTGATTTCATACTTGCTAAATTGTGGTGAAGACAACCTATTGCTAAATTTGCATAGTTTATGATTTCATTGGATGGGTTGAGCAACATTGTGGCATAACTATTCTTCACTTTGTCTAAATTCAATAGCAAGCTCTCATTCTCTTGGTTTAACTCACATGTGCTAAATAATACACATTAAGGATCCTTAATTTACATGTCCATTTGTTATCTTCATTAGCAAATTGGTTATTTAATCCTTTCACTCTCTTATGGGAATGATTTCCTTGATGTAGTTCCAATTTTTATGGTGATTGTTGAGTTGAGACACTTCTGAAGAAAATCACACTTAAACTTGTTCATTTCACTTAAACGATTTGCACTTGAAACTTGAATTAACTAAAGCCCTATTCTTCATCACTAATACAACAGACTGGACTTAGTTAACCTTTAGGGATACCCCCCTAGGCTAGGAACCCTTTCCTTAGTCTAAAAGTGCAGAGGAGAGTTGGTGAGGTGACAATGGCCAAGCTCCTAAGTTCCACAAGGCTAGTACCCTATCTTTGGGACATTAAGCTAATGGTGTTGGTTTGTGTGGTAGCACACTCCAAATACAATTAAGCTCATTTAGAGTTATATTACAATAGGAACCCTCTTGAGTAAATTCTGAGATGTCAAAACAAGTCTATAATTATAGATGTTTGATTCCAACTGTGGATAATAATATTCTATTCTACAGAAAGGAGTATCATCTTGTTTAGAGAAAAATGTTTGCATGGCAATGCTCCCCTACACCATTACGTTTCAATGCACAAAAGTCTTAAAAAAGGAAACCTTACTGGGAAAAGCAAGTCCAATGTTTCAAAGGTTGCATGTCGAACAGTCCTCGTTGGGTACATTGGACCACCAGGAGATGTGAAACTATAAAGGCATGATCTTAGACGTATGCTTGTTGTCATCCTTAGCTCCATCCCTACAAACATACATTCATTATATCTAATTCAACAAAACTAAATAGTCAACTCTCAATAAATGGACTAAACTTTGAATGGATAAAAAGTGACATATATGAAATATTTGATCTAATTAGGATCGATATACAGAATAAAGCTGAAATGGAAGATGTAATCACCCTGAAGAACTCTCATACTTTTGAGATAGTTTAGCAACACTGGCTCCACCTTCAACTTTTGCAGCTAAGACGTCAAAGAAAAAGAATGGAAATGATATATTTGGGCAAGGCAATAACTTCATACCAAAAGAAAAGATGTTGCATCAACTATGAAAAAGACACTCAAAAACTGATCATGTTAATCACAGTTAAGATAAAATTATCAAAACTTACCTGATCAGTGAGCTCGATAACAAAAATATCTGCTGGACTACTAACTGAGAAAGCATTTGGAAGAGAAGGAAAGTGATCTAAGAATGTTTTTAATCTGTCAGCTGCATGTGAAGGCTATTAGCAATTTTCTGATCATATTATATTATTATTTACACAACAGATCTCAACATAACAGCCATACAACAAAATACCTGGTTTATAGAAAAAGAGAAATCTAGAAAGCAAAAAGAAAAGGTCTCGCCGAGCCTGAAAATAGGAAGATGCAAATAACTTAGTGTTCAAACATATCCAGAAGTTCTAAAAACTTTATTGTGACTAGAAGATACAAACGATTATAGGCACAAACTTATTTTGATACATATCAAGAAAACAGAAATCACTTTTGGCTATTTTAGCATAGGAATATAAGATGTCACAAAGGGAACAAATGAAAACTGTTGAATGCATTAGGACAGTACCAAATGATAAAGAGATACAAACCATGCTCGCACCTGTACAGGAATTTTGTTCAAACGGATAGTCACCAAAGCAACCTCCTCAAAAGTGTACTACAATAGAGAAATGTGTCAGAATACTATTCCAGTTTGGGCATGTAAGCCAATTTGGTAATAATATCAAACGTCTAGGTGATTTTGACATTTCAGAAAAAGCAACTAACCTATAGAACAAAACCATTGAAAGCTATACATATGACATGAAAAGGAATAATCATCTATCTCTAACTCTAGATATTGCTGCCTTTAAATGGTTATTCAAATGTAGGATTTGAACTTTTAGGATATTTATGGTTATCTGTGTTCATTGATCACCTATAGTTATGGAACATCGACATAAACTTTCCAAGTTGAAAAGGACTCACGTGGAATAGAGAGTCAAAGCGTCTTGTGTTACTCTGCACATCAATCCTGCATGCAAAATTTTAAGAGTATTTTCAAATAGATCACAAAACTGCAATAGGAATTAGCATAAATTTCAACCAAACTATAAACATTTAAGCAATGAAGCAACTTCACTCAGAAAAATAAATCATAATGAGGAAAAGGAATTACGAAAGGCCCAATTGAATTAGTACTTCAAAAATGAAGGTTAAGAATAACATTTGACATAAGTACTAATTTGGAATTATTTGCTGTTTTAAAGAGCACTACATGTAAATTTTAACCTATGTCAATTAAAGCTGTTCATATGGGCTTGGAAAGTCAAAACAAACCAATACCTATACCAAACACTACACAATCACTAGAGAATCACCTTTTAGGACACTAGCACACAAAGAACAAGCTATGGGTACTAGATGTGGGGATACCGATATACAAATCATGTTACTTCCAAGTACATCCCTACTATTGTAGATCTCGTGAATCTGTGCAAGGCTACTAGCACAATGCCAAATAATGTTTCAAATTGAGCCTTGATATACAGCCATCCCAAGCAAGTATTGGGTAGAAACCCAAAGTACATATACAAAGAACATCCAAGTGGTCCTTGTAATCCTGTTAAGTGCATTGAGACATCACCTTAACAAACCTTTGAGGCATCCATTTTATATCCTGAATGGGACCTGTTGACCACCTATTTCAACTAGGGGGTCAACTCCATGCACCATGAAAATTATGCACATGATGGTGCTACCAAGTTGAAGACTTATTGTTTCTACAAGGCAGTTTTGGCCTTCAGCACATATTTTTGTAATTGGAATTTCCGCTCCCCTGTGTGGGATAATAATGTAATGGGTGTACATGGATCATAGTTTAGGTCAATTGCCTAGGAATTCATCGTTAGAGGAGTCCCTTTCATCGACTGTTTTTTTTCCTCAGGTTATTAATTTGGCCTAACCAGCCTTATTAATTTCCCTTGAGTTTTTCACTCCCACAATAATCCTCCAAAGTGGTGAAAGGCGTTCTAATGGTCGAGCCCTATGGTGACTCGTGTCTAGGAATGTTGTAAATGACCATGCTAGACATCTCCTAGAGTCTTGTGTAATTCTGTCGAGTCTAAAGTATTTTTTTAATTTTTAAAAATTACCTAGTTAATGGTAATTTTAATTAATTTTGATGTAAAAATGTAAAAACTAGGTCCTTGGGATTTTTGATAGGGGTATTTGTACTCTAAAGAAATGGAATGAGACCCCCTACACCAATGGACCAAATTTCAACTCAATTGGACAAGTTTTGTTAGGTCATTGTCCATGAGGAGTGCAACTCAGTCAAAAATCAACAAATAATTGGCTAAACTAAAAAAGCCAAAAATTGTAAAATGAACAAAACGTCATGAGAGAGAGTAGGAAAGGTTTTCTAACCTTTTTCCTAAGTTGGAAAAGTAATTTTTCACTTAAAAGACCCCCCCTTGCTTAGCCAACAACTTAAAGTGGTGTTCCCTAACTAATTGACATGTGGGAATTAAAAAGTTTAAGTGAAAAAAACCACCTAAACCCTAAATTCGCCCTCCTTGGTGTCTAACTTAATGTTTGACCATACGAAAAGGTGTTTTCCCCCTTTCCTCACTCAACCCTCAAACCCTAACTTACCAAAACCCTAAAAGTGTCTCTTCCTTGACTTTGTCTTTCTATCTTTGATGTGTGACACTTGGAGCTCATCCAAGAGGGGTCACTCTTGCCTCCCAAGTATAAACGAAAGCCTCCCCTCCCTCATTTGACATGAACTACCTCAGTGCAAGGTTATTCTACTCATTTCTCTCCTCTCCTCTCCTCTCCATTCTCTCCCACTCTTCTCTCTCATTTCTCTTGCTCTCTCTTTCTTTTATCAAGCTTGGGCAAGTATTTGTCCTAGCTTGCTTCTAATACAAGAAATTTTTGGAGGATGCATGGTGTGAAGAGTCTTCTTGGTGCCATATTGCTTAATGAGGTGACTTTGTTCTAATTATTTCTTGTTTTCATTTGTTGTAGATCTAGAGTAGGGATCTCAAACAAAGTATTTTGTTTGGGTAGATCTTTTGGTGGTATTATCATAGATCTAGTGGGTATATCTTGTAGAATTAACAAAGTATTTTGTTTTATGACATGAATGTGCTCACCCCTTTCTCTTTTTTGTAGCATTGTTTCAAGAAATTTGCAGGTCACCTAATGGTTTTGAAGATAGATTTCAGATCTGAAAAATCTTCCTCATCATCCACATAAAACCTCTAATATTTTATGTTATGCTTTTATGTTCATATTCCTCTATATTTGGGTGGATTTGTATTCTGAAATAGACAAAAAACGAATACATATACTGCTGGCTTTGTACAATAAATTTCTGGTTTCCACTAACAGAACATTTCTGCAGATTTTTTATCATTTCTGCAGTTTTTCCAGAAAGTTTTACTTCTTGGTTTTTTGCAGGTTTGTGACAGAAACGTGGAGGAACAACCCATTTGGGGTCATTTAAAGTCAAGTAAACTCCTCCTAAGCAAGGGTATTGAATACCCTTTTCTTCTTCTCCTTTCTCAAGTTGTAAGCAAACCCAAGAGTGTAATGTCACCACTTTGGGACATCATCACAATGCAAAGGTTTATGATGACCAGAGTAGCGAGATGGGTTTATAGTGAGTACAGGGGTTATTGAGAGGCATTGTGAGGTCCAGGTGGCATTTCTCATCATATCTCATCATTATGAGCCATTCCGCATAGGTTGGCTTTGGTTCTCTTGCATTCTAATGATTTCCATGATTTTGACTATTTTGAGCTATAAGACAATGGAATCCACTGAAGAGGTCATTTTGGGCACATTACTTGGAGGAACCTCTCAGTGTAATAGCTCATTGGAATCGGGAGGAGCAACACTACAGGATGGAATGGCTAGAAGTGACTTTCAGTGGCCAGGGAAGCCACAAGGAGAGATAAGAAGCTTTCAGAGGTAAAAAGGTTAATTAATTAATTAAAGTGATTTAATTAATTAATTAATTAATAATAAAATGAAAGCCACTTTGGAGGGACAAGGTGAGCCAAAAGTATAAAGGAAAGGCAAGGGTCTCTTCTCATGGATTCATGTATGATCATATTTTGATATCTGGCTTTTAGCTAGTGAGCCCTGTTATCCCCGATATCTAGGGATAACTAGGAGATCATGTCTCGAGGCCCACAGGTCCTAGACATGGAGTACCGAGAGAGGGATTGACTTGAGCATGGCCCTGGAGGGCCCATCTCTTTTCTTCTTTGTCAGATTTGTCCTGTCAGCAGTAGCAGTTTCCATCACCACCGGCCTGGGCCTGCATCGGAGAGGACTCTTGCTCCATGAGGTAATTGGTCTGAGGTATCATGGTATGTGTCATATTTGATTGTTATAACCTTCTTA
>ML804935.1:237176-248374 GCA_009831015.1 Picea engelmannii | reverse complement strand
AAAACATTGAGCAGAAAGTACATGACAGTTTGCTGTCCTAAAACAGCAAAAGAAGACAGCAAAACAGTTGAAACTTAGAGCCATACTAAGGTCAAGGACAGACCTTAGATGGCAGCCTCATAGGACCTCAGAATTTCAACATATACTCCTGGGGTGGGACAGGGATGTGGGGAAGGAGAGTCTGTGGGCAGTGGGCATAAGTGGTTCCTGGGAGAGAATCCTCCTTCTTTTACGTGTATTCTTCCTGTAAACCTTACCTAGCCTAGGATTCCTTACCCGGTGGAGCTTAGTCCCAGCTCGGGGGTGACCTACCGCTGAGAGTGATGAACGGCGTGGTCTAAGGCTGGGAGGTTCATGGAAGGTCTACACGTAGTTGGTGGTGCGTGACAGTTTCAAAGGTAAGTGTCACTATGTTTTGTAATTCTGTAATTAATTAAATTGCATACCTGTGATTTTTGCAATGTTATCATGTATTTTGTTGTGCATATGAATTATTGTTTTTTCCATTAACTCTGAATTGCTAGCAGTAATTCTGTGTTTAACTGTAATTAAGCGTTTTAAGTTCATTAGAATGCATAATTTGTTACAGAAGTGTTTTTCCGCGTAGTAGCGTTGGCCCGACCGTGGGGTTGATGGTCGGGAACGTTACAGGTAGGAAGAAAGCTCTGATACAACTGTAACGTTCTTGACCCGACTAGTCAAGGAAATACTGCTAATCTCATATGACCACTATCTGATTTGATACCCTGGGGGTTTCTGGATGCGTTTTAGATGTGTATGTGTATAATTAATTGTTTACAACATATAAATGGGCATAGAAATGGTAAATGAGACAAAAGACTGCAAACTATATATTATGATATCTCTGCGGAGTACAATGTCGAATGCGGCTGAATAAATAAATCACTCAGCTTAATCAATGACAAAAGGATCTTAGCCAGAATACAATAAGAAAACTAAAAAAATAGTACCCGATAATAGAAGACTACTGCGGAATCAATGGAAGAGGTGTAAGATCTGTTGCAAGCTACGATAGCTCATACGACAACTATTGCAAGTCTAGAAAGTTCGCCCTGGTGGCCAGACCTCTCGGATCTGCCTAGAAACCGTCCCAAATAGTGCACCCTGCTATCTCTCTTAGTCCTGGTGACTGACCGACCCTTTGCTGGTATGTCTGGACCCCAGATGGATACCCCCGGGGAAATGCGCCCCCTCTACTACCGAAAAATTGCGCCCTAGTGATTCCACTGTCGGAATTGGCTGATAAGTGTCTCGAACTAAGCGCCCTGGCCTACTGTGAAATGGGTTGGAAGGATTTCCCTAGATCTGATCTGATGATCGTTCAAGAACACCAAATGTGTCCTCCCCAACTGTCGCAACCTCAACGGTTGGAAAATGCGCCCCATATGATTTCTCTATCAGAATTTGACGAGAAACCGGGCAATAAATGCACCTTTCCTTCCTCTTAATTGGGTCGGAAGGGAATCTCTGGATTCTCCCTGGATGGGACAGGTCGACTCACTAAACCTCCTCAAAAGTTGCGCCCTCACCCTGAATAAGTGCGCCCTCGCTGCTGGAACTTGTGTAATTGTTGTTGAAGATTGATGGAAGCCCTGTGTGATCTCCCTGGTGACTGGGGTGTGTCTCTCAACACCGAAATCAACCACTGGTGTATTCATCTTGGAATCCATTGAGCTATCTCTCTTGTGATGTACCTCTCTCCTCAATGACAAGTCAAAATCTGCATCATCATGAATTAGGTCACTTTACCTTCTCTTATAGTTGCCCGAATCCCTAATTCGCTGTTGACTCTATTTTTAGTTCATCTGTTCTATTTTTAGCTCAAGTTGGCTTAAAAGCGCTTTTAGTCACTTTTAGCTCAATGCCACTTTGGAATTATAACACCCTCCGCTGAAGTGACCTCTAGTAACCCTGTTTACCCCAGTCTGGCCCTGGCTATAGTCTAACGACTCTGTTTAGAGCATTGAGCCTCCTCTCTGGAGCTCCTATTTGGAAAGGGACATTACACCTTAGGTTGGATGGATCTTATGGAGAGAAGTTGTTGTTTAGAGGACAAACAAGTTTCTCAAGGGGTGGGGGGTATGCATGGGTATGGAACTACTAAAATGTACTTCTACTATTTGAAACAAAGATAGCCATTTGAATTGATTCTTGTCCTTAGAGATCTTGACAAGGCTTTAAAAAGATGATCAGATTAGAGTCATGATCGTATTTTATGCTAATTTTCACGAACTTTTTCATCTCGAGGTTACAACGGTAATCACCTTGTTGCCAAATAGTTTCTTAGTAGCATATTACTCCTACTAAAGTCCTTAAGTATGAGCATTCCTTTTTATCTCGACCAGTGGATAAAAACGAGTTATTACAAAGTCTAGGAAACTAGTTGAAGGGTAAATCTCCCATTGTGGATGGGGTTTCCTAGTGAGTTTTGTTTATCTCTTTGGCCCCTCATTGGAGACGATATCTTTCGGATGTGTCAAGAGGCTGTGGAAACAAGTTAGGCGTGGGAAAAAGTCAATACATGACTTATTAAATTGATGAAGGATACTGTTAGTGGTTCGGTTCCATAATTTTGCTTGATGTGTTTTATAAACTGTGGATCAAATCTCTTGCTACATATAAAGAACACAGTTGTCCACATTGTTCGACCTAATCAAATGAGGTTCATTAAAGGATGCTTCATTCCTGACAATTTGATTACTACCTTTAAAAGTCTTAAATGGGCGAAAGAAACCAACCAAAAGGTTCTTTTTCTCAGGGTTGATTTTGACTAGGCATATTATTGAATTCCATGGGATTGTACTCTAGATATTCTGTCCCGGCATGGATTTCAGAGTTTTTTCTTTAACAATCACAGTCAAAACTTTTTTTTCAAATGCTTCTTTTAGAATCTGCCGACATTTGATTCTAAAACTCCTTTTTCCTTTTTTTATTCCAAGGAAAACTTGGATTTCAGAGTTTTTTCTTTAACAATCAGTGAGAACTTTCTTTTCAAATGCTTCTAATAGAATCTGCCGACATTTGATTCTAAAATTCCTTTTTCCTTTTTTTATTCCAAGGAAAATTTAATTTTGTGGGGAAACCTCTAGATACTTCCCCACATTTTGTGGATGCTACTTAATGTAAACAATTCAGTGCTGACTGATTATCATCCCTAATCCAATAAAGACAATGTTTCCTGCTGGCTCCTCAGTTATATATTATTGCAACAAATGTTCTAGGATATTTACTTGACTTTGCTCAAGTACAAGGCCAAGTACATGGAATACGTCTTCCTAATGGTGAACGATCATTAAATTTTCATTTTGTTGATATTCATCTCACTGTAGAATTATCGTGCGAAACTCTGTGGCACACGTTATCTTGACACTATTAATGCGCGTTATCATTTGGTATTAATGCGCATTTCAGGGCAGTTTGGGCTTAGATTCTTCGTAAATTTGACAGTAAGCTTTAGAGGTGGGCAACTCAGGACATTCCTATTACAAAATGCGTCACTATTACTATTAGGCTTCTAGTTGCACGCCATGTTTTTACTCTTGGTGAAGCTTTTGTTCTAATATAAGAAATTGGAAATGCGGCTTTGAATATTTCCGTAGGGCAAATAGGGTAGGAAAACTGGCTTTTGTTGGTTTCTTGGGACCTCTGCTCTTTACTAAGAGAAGAGGGAGAGCTTGGCCTAAATGATATCCGCATGTAGGGTATAATGCTCAGTGAAAAATGGGTCGTCAGAGCCATGAGAAACAATGAACCCTAGAAACGATTTGTTCGACGGCTCATATAGAATGTTGTACACACTAATGGCATACTTGGTCCTTTTGTACACTGCGATGAACAGAATCAATCTATGGCTCTTGCCTTCTCAAGCGGATTTGGCACACCTTGCAGGTGGTCTCTTGACAACTAGATTGGGACTATCTGGATTAACGACGAGGTTGGGATTTATCTTCACAATCAACTTGTATTTTCCCGACGGATTGAGGATAACTTGGGTTAATTCCTTTCTTGGCAAAGAAAAGCTTTCGCATGTGGAGTGATTTGTGGGACAACACAACAAGCACATGGATCTTGTGGGAGTTCTAAAGACTTAATGAAGTTGATCAACCTACTTCTATTGCACTATGTTAAACGATTCTAGAAGGTTGTTTATTATATTAAATATGACAATCATATACAGAATCGACAGCAGTACTAGTCCATCTATCTACTTACTAATCCAAGCTCCAAACCTCTTGTGATAATATATATGGTGAGTTGACGTAATTAGTTACTTAGCTAACCGTTGATTTTAACCTAGCAGATCATTGTACTAAACTGAATATTCAATTGACGGATGCTAATCGATAAAGAAAGGTGTAAGTTAAAAAGTGGACAGATTCAACCATTTCTCTGGTCATTTTTTTTCCAAATTTGATAGGAACTTTGCTAGAAGTTAAAGTTTCACATGATTGATGGGAATGTTGATCATGGAACTTTGCTCGGGGTTTTAGCTTATTTTAAGAAGACCCAAATCATTGAAATTTCAAAAAAATGAGTAGATCAAGGCATAACTTTGCCTTGTTGTCTAAAAATAGGCTTGTTGAAAAGGTTGAGTTTGTCCACTTTTTAACTCGCTCAAGAAAGAAAGGATTGAGTTTTCACTCTGCATAGCACTTATTAGTAAAGAAGCAAGGTTTATCATTGAAGACAACATAGATTCTTCACTGTTTTTTTTATTTTTTATTTTAGTATTTTTTAATTTTAGTATGCTTCTGGAAGGCTTCCTCCACAATCTAGAGGTAAGATTAGTGGAGAATAGAACATTTTTGGACTAGGTAGCAATGGAGATATATATAGAGTCAAGTTACTTCGACTTCCCACATTGTACATATATCAAAATTGTGCTATGAACACTAAGGAACTGATCGGCAAAGTGGACCTAATTGTAAGAAGTATGGATTTGCGATGATCTCACTCATTCGATCACCTGATGTAAGGATCTTATGGAACTATGCAACTGCGTCAAAGAATGTTTTTATATACACACTTCTTATTCAAAGAAAATGACAATTCTGAAAGAAGAAGGAACATCCACGGGTGCCTTACAATTGTTCGAGAAGACTTCCCATAATGCATCATTGAGAAGCAAAGTTTGAAGGGGGCACCATTGGGTTCCGTTGATGGTCACTTTGTTGTTTCTCTTTTACTATGGTCATTTTATTTATGTACTAGATAAGTGTGGTACATGGATCTTTGAGTTTGTGTATAGGTATTGGAGTGCAATTCTAAGTCTATAGTGATCTTTACTTTTTCTATGTAAGTAGAGTTTAAGTATCTTTTGGGATGTTGGTACTAGTCTAGAAACATCTGTTTGAAAACAGTGACAAAATAAGTTTCAGAAACAGAATTTTCCAGGAAACCCTAACCCTAATTTTGGGGCTGGCTAAGTGATGTGGTGTCAACCCAGCTTTATTCCCGGGCAAAAGAAAGAGATATGGATGGCAGACGCACTCGTATGCCCCACCCAACCCCGTAGGGCAGTTTCATTCAATTGGGAAGCCCCTTTGCAGCATCCCAGCTATCATATAAATCCAGTCATAGGTTGACAGCCAGGTCGTAAGCTTGAATTCAAGACCAAGAATGGGAGCAATCATAAGTGCGAGTCACTAGGTATAGTGACATTCAGTTGGATTTGAACTTAGATCTCACTTAAGTAATCTAAGTGAGTTACCAACTCTTCTAAATCTTTAAAAAAAAAGGTATTTTTGGTTTCAACTTTTTAATATTTATGTAATTATTTTTGCACAATTAATAAAAATTTAATTGTGAAACAAGAGAATATGTCCATGGGATTACCTTCCTTTGAAAATTGAAGATAAATACAAAATATATTGATGAAGACGACATTTTCTTTCCACATCAACGTATAATTCAAAAGGTTATCGTGATACGTTAGTGTGGGTATGTAAGCTCTTATAAGTGAGATGTTAGTATGGGTAGCTAAGCTCTTATAAAGATTCTAAATTTAATTCCAAATCTCCTAAACTTTATATATTATTTGTGGAGACAAGTTGATGATTGATCATTTTTTAACCTTCATATGTTGAAGGTGAATGTAAAATGTTTATTAGCATATATTCATCCTAATCTTAGAGTCATATATATGTTGAAGGTGAATGCAAAATGTTTATTAATCTTAGATTCATATGTTAATATGTTGTTGAAGGTGAATGGAAAATGTTTATTAGCATATATTCATTCTATTCTTCGATTCATATGTTGAAGGTGAATGTAAAATGTTTATTAATATATATTCATCTTAACCTTAGATTTATTAAATATAAACAAGTATAAAAGAGTTGAAATATAAATTTCAATTTCTTTTGCACTCTAATATATTATTTGATAAATATTGAGATTTGCACTTTGCATTTTTTGATCTCTCTAGATGTCTAATAGATCCAAAATTAAGATCAAGGTTAACATGAATTTATGTTAGTTTATAGTTTAAATATTGTAAATAAGATAATTATTACACCGACTTTTTTTTGGCAGGAAGGTAATTAAAAAATAAAACTTTTTTATTTTATTTTATTTTATTAGTGCTACATACACATGTATGCATACACACATACATGCAGATATGACAATTCCCCCTCCTTGAGTTGTAGAGCACCTCGCTTTTCTCAAACAATTAGCCTTATTTTTTATTCAAAGAGAATGAACATGATATTTGTTTTGTTGATGCAGGCAGGGCGCTACTCTCGACATCTAATTAGTCTATTTTTCCGTCTCCTTCATCCTTATTATTGGCCTTCTTCTTGTTGGTACTTCATTATCACATGCATAAAGGTGATGTTGTACACTTTTTGGACAACAATTTTCAAAATTTGTGAAAGGGTTTTGGGTAGACAAAAAGACCTGGAAAATGAGTGATGAGTAATATGATGTCAACTGAGAATTATGTTGATATGTGAATTTTATTCATCTTGTAATTTTGTAAAAGAAATATATATAAATTCTAGGTTGTATGCGGTTTCCATATTCCAATAAACCTAGAAAATGAGTGATCGAGTGATGAGTAATATGGCGTCAATTGAAAATTTTGTTAATATGTGAATTTTGTTCACCTTGTAATATTTGTAAGCTTGTAAAATAAATATAGAAAGTCTAGGTTGTGTGTGGTTTCCATATTTCAATAAACCTAGAAAATGAAAAATGATGAGAAAATGAGTGATTGAGTGATGAGTATATAGTTTCATTTGATAATTATGTTGATTGAGTGATGAGTATATAGTTTCATTTGATAGTTACGTTAATATATGAATCTTATCCATCTTGTAATATTTATAAACTTGTAAAAGAAATATAGAAAATCTAGGTTGTATGTGGTTTCCATATTCCAATAGATTTATCATCCCCTTTCCTTATGCTAATATATGAATCTTATCCATCTTGTAATATTTGTAAGCTTGTAAAGAAATATAGAAAATCTAGGTTGGATGTGGTTTTCATATGCTAATATATGAATCTTATCCATCTTGTAATATTTGTAAGCTTGTAAAGAAATATAGAAAATCTAGGTTGGATGTGGTTTTCATATTCCAATAGATTTATCATCCTTTCTTCTTATTCCAATAGATTTATCATCCCATCCCCTTATGCTAATATATGAATCTTATCCATCTTGCAATGTTTAAAATCTTGTAAAAGAAATATAGAAAATCTAAGTTGTATGTGGCTTCCATATTCCAATAGATTTATCATCCCCTCCCCTAGGTCATATTACAATGGGAATATATTTTTCATCCCCTCCCCTAGGTCATATTACAATGGGGCTTGCTCTTTTATATATATTTTTTATCCCTATTACAATGGGACTTGCTCTTTTATATTCTTTTTTTCCTTATTAGAGGTTAGATTCATTCATATTTAGTTGTTTGAAATTTTACATGTGGAAGTGTAAGGATTTCATATGTTAGTAACTCTTTGACATACATATGGGTCTTCACACATGATATTGTGTTTTAGAAATCTTCATTCTTACGTTAGTATGTTATGAATTTTTTAATGAGTAGTTTTTCTTTTAATTGTTATATATTAAACTTTTTAGGGGTCTCACTATTTTATAAAGAAAATTTTTTAATGAGTAGTTTTGCTTTTAATTGTTATATATTAAACTTTTTAAGAGTGTTACTATTTTATAAAGCTATAAGAAATAAAGATTAATTCAAGAGATATTTTGAAACAATAAAAACGGTGAGATCACAAATCATATATTCAAGGAAGATGTAAAAACGACAAGATCACAAAGATGTTTGAAAATGTCTCAAATTTGCATTCAATACAAATACATTTAAGGTAGGGATATACAAGAGATATTTTGAAACAATAAAAACAACGAGATAACAAATCATATACACTTAAGGTAGGGATAAGGTAGGGATATACAAGAGATATTTTGAAACAATAAAAACAACAAGATAACAAATCATATATTCATGGAAGATGTTTCAAATTTGCATTTAATTCAAATACACTTAAGGTAGGGATATACAAAACTAGGCCTTTTAAGGAAGGATAAATTCCATATCTTCTCAATATGTGAATGATACAATAATAGTTCACTTAAGGGAATGGTACAATAATAGTTCACTTAAGACAGGGATATACAAAACTACAATTCTTAAGGAAGGATAAATTCCATATCTTCTCAATATGGGGTTGATACAATAATAATATGGGAGTGATACAATAATGATGTAAGACATGCTTTTCTCTTACATTCAATTTATATTAATTGAGGATTTTTTAAGAATCTTTTAACTATGATTAGGTACATTGAACTTAGTTTTCACTAAAGGAGGATAGTGAAATGAGGATATGTTTCCACATACTTAATGATTAAGTTATGATCATAGATAAACATAAATTGTTTATTATAAATTAAAAGATATATTGGACTATAGGTATCCTTATCTTGTTTTAAATTGTTTATTATAAATTAAAAGATATATTGGACTATCTTGTTTTACTTGTATTGTTTTAAATGCTTGGACTTTCAAACATAAGATGAGACTAAGTAGTATGTTTTGAGATTTGAAAACCATTGGCATGTTTCTTGATTATCCAACCAACCATATGTGATTTTAATTAATGGCATCTTGTCCCATAATTGTTCCTTTGTTGATTCTTAGTATATTCATAATTATTTCATTTTCCTTTATGAAAATGTGGGTTTTGTGTTACACACATGGTTATGTTATATTGAGTAGAAACAAGAATATCACATAAATTACCAACGAAACAACATAATATAGATAATATCACACCAAAATGATATCTTTATTGAAACGAGAGTAATGACCACTTGCCTCTTCGAGGGGGCAATCTCTAGTAGAGCAATGCTCTATTACAATAATTCTCAAGACAAAGCTTCTTATGCCCTCGACTCCTATTTATACTAAGTATATCTACCAAAGAAACAATCTAGAGGAAGCTTTTTCTAGAAGTGGAGGCTTCTATTAGGTCTTCTTACATTTGATTTGTTCACCTTATTACTAGGCCTTATTTATTAATATAGGCCTTTATTACGTGGAAAAAATATATTATTCTACCTACGTGAGGGGTTAGAGAGGTTAGATCCCTAACATGCCCTTCCCCTTAAAAACAACCTTGTGCTCAAGACTTGAGATGAAGAAATTGTTGTAGAATGGTAGTCGATTCCCAAGTGGCATCTTCTGGTTGTGTGTCCTTCCACTAAACTAAAACTTCCTTGATAGTGCATTGGTCCAAGACTATTTGTGGCTGCAACCAAATGAAACCTTCTTCATCCAACTCAAGTAGATTGGTTTGAGTCTGGCACCTAGTGTCGAGCACTTTCTTTAAGCAGGAAACATGAAAAACATGATGGAGCAAGTGACTGGGTAACTCCAATTAGTAGGCCACTAGTCCCACTCTCTTGAGAATATGATAAGGACCATAATTTGTTTTTGGAGGGGGAGCTTTTGACAGTGTTGGGATTTGAGTAAAGTCTTCTTATAAGGTTGCAAACGAAGAAACACATGTTCCCCTTCAAGAAAATCACGTTTAGAATGACCTTGATCTGTTGTTTGTTTCATGTGATTATGAGCCATGACTAATTTTTTTTTAGAGTACAGAGAATTGCCATGCAGACTATAAGAGTTTGATCCACCAACTGAACCTTGGAGACACCGGGCATGTATCATAGAACCGAGCGTGGCTGTTTTCCATAGACTTCTTTAAAAGGAGTCATGCGAGTGGCAATACGGTAAGAGGTGTTGTACCACCATTCAACGAGGGGTAACCGCTGAACCCATTTATTTTTTCTATGGGACGTGTTATCTCTGATATCTAGGGATAACTAGGAGATCATGTCTCGAGGTCCACATGATCCCAGACATGGAGTACGAGAGCGGATTGACTTGAGCATGGCCCTTGAGGGCCCATCTTTCTTCTTCTCAGCCAGACTTGTCCTGTCAGCCGTACCAACCTCCATCACTATCGGCCTGGGCTTGCATCAGAAAGGGCTCTTGCTCCATGAGGTAATTGGTCTGAGGTATCATGGTATGTGTCATATTTGATCATTATAATCTTCTTATGTATGCATTAGATTCCTTTCATTTCGGATGACTGCTTGGATCTTACACTAATCCACTTGGCCATTGTTGGGGTAATTGATGGGGTAGCTTAGCAAGTTGGTATTCATGGGTTTTGGTTAGCCACCAAGGGGGGTTTGCAGAGCCATCGTCTGCTCCCACCATTTTATCACTTTTACATCTTAAAACCCCGCTCATCCATCCCATTCCCCTAGTCTGGCCATTAGGATGACCTTCCAGGGTACATCTTGTCTTGTGGGAAGAAGGGGCTAAAGGCCCAGGGGGTAAAAGCAGCTGGTAAAAGATAAAAGCCATAGGAAATGAAAACCTAGAGATGCTTCGCCCAGGGGATCCCCGAGAAAGCAATAAAAAGCCTCTCGATAAGAAACTGAGGGACCCTAAGAAAATGATAAACAAATAAATGCAAGACCTAACTAAGAGGATGGGAGGTCTCATCACGAGCTGGCCCATTATGTTCATAGGTATTTAGCAGTATGACATTGCCACCATCTGGTCACCAAACCAGGGCAGTGACCTTTGGTTGCATGGCCAAAGGAAAGGGGGTTTCATCACGAGCCA
>ML804935.1:191963-236085 GCA_009831015.1 Picea engelmannii | reverse complement strand
AACCATTTGATGAGAGAAGGTTTTAGCCTAGCCATAGCTACACTAGCCATCTCTTTTCTTGAGTTAGTTTTAAACACAAATTGAAGAAAGAAGGCGTCCTAGGCCTAATTTAGTTTACACCTAGGGTTTGCTTCTAGGGTTTTCAAAAGCCTTGTATCTAAGAAACACTTTTCAGCCATAGGTTTTTGTTTGTAAGCTAGCCGTTTTTCCAAAGAAGTCTTAAGGAAAGAAGAGGAAGCATTAGGCCTAGCCCTAGCTACACCTAAGCAAGTCTTCTCTTCTTAGGGTTTTGGTTTGGTGGCCTTGCCATAGCAACACCATCAAACCCTAATCCTCTTGTCCTTAAGTTTAAGCCTTCCAAGCCATTAGTCTCACCTCAATTGACTCCATTAATCCAAGGCACTAGTCTAGAAACACTTTTGAGCTTGTTTATGCTTAAAATCTCTTTCAAACTTCTCAATTTGAAACCCTAAACTAACCTAGCGTCTAACCCTAGCGACTAGAACTAACTTTAATGAGATGACGTCTTGCTGATTTTGGACTTGTGTTTGGATAGAAAGTTGCGACTGAGTCATCTTATCATAGCCATAGAGGTTTCATAACTTTTCATTGGTTGAATTAGCTAAAACGTCCACTTCTTGGCTAGCTAACCCTAACCCTACAACAGAAATTATATAGGTGACGTCACACCTCTTGACTTTCTTGTTTGGCTTGCAACGTTGTGACATTTGTCATCTTATTTGATAGATTTTGAGTCATTAATTGCATTTACAAGCTTATTTGAGAAAACGTTCTACTCATTATCTTTCAATCTTGACCTATAATAGGGCTGACGTCACCCTCATTTCTGCATAGTGACGCAGCAACAATATATATATTAAGCAGATTTGATTTATGATATGAATTGCATTGTTATATAAAGGATTTGATCTTACACATTGAATGCCCATATCTCTTATGCATTTATTGAAGAAGTGATAAAGTCTTTTTCTTGTTTGGTAATCATTGACTTCATCAATAATTACATTTGATCATTGCTCATATGTATATTCAAGAATAGTTATTGATATTGTGAAGTACTAACCCACTGCAAGCACATTTTCTAGCTTTGTTTGTCTTGTCTCGCAAACAGGTGCCTCATCAGTGGAACATCTCCTTTGACGATCTCATCTTGGCAGTAATCATTGAAAGGGAACTTCTTACCTTGATCCATTAACCTTTAAATCCCTTCAGAAACCAGATTACATAGGGACGTCTCCCTTGGACTGGCCATCCTAAATAGAAAGAGCTCCCCATCGAGGTGACAGTGGGTGGGGAAGCTCCTGTTACGCCGGTTTTAAGCCTTGACTCAAGCTGCCTAAACCCTTCCTACAAACCGTGCGATAACAGGACGCAAAACACCTCAAATAGGTTTTGAAACACTTGTTGACCACTTTAGTTTGTCCATCAGTCTGAGGTTGATATGTTTTGCTGAGATGTAATTGGGTTCCCTGGAGTCAGAACAATTCTTGCCAAAAAAGTGCTGGTAAAAGTTGGATCCCGGTCATAAACATTTTAATGAGGCATGCCATGGAGTTTGAAGATATTATCCATACAAAATTGAGCCACGATGGATGTTGTGAATGGGTGTTGAAGAGCATAGAAATGAATATATTTGGAAAAATGATCCACTACTACCATGATGACGAAGTTATTGCCTAATTTAGGTAGGCCAACAATGAAGTCCATAGAAATATCTGTCCAAATAGTAGTTGGAATCAGAAGCGGTTGGAGTGTGCATGAAGCTTTGATTATCTCATCCTTATTGTGTTGACATGTGTCACATTCAACCACAAAGGTGTCGATGTCCTGTTTCATACTGTCCTAGAAAAAATAACATTTGACCTGTTCATAGGTTTTGGTAAAACCAGAATGCCCAGTTGTAGGTGAAGCATGAAACTCAAAGAGCACGATGGATTTAAGGTTCAACTTTTTTCTTAAATACATGCGACCTTTATAACGAAGATCTCCATGGTGCCACGAGTACCCTGAAGAAGCTTGCAGATCTTGCTACAATGCTTGGATCAGTCTGGAAAGTTTGGGGTCTTGCAACCATTCCTGACGAACCTCTTGAAGCCAATATACGACAATGAAAGAGAGGGAAAAGAGGGATCCGTCTTCTTCATATCTCTTGGAAAGGGAATAAACCACCACATTTTCTTTTCCTTTTTCGTAGACGATCTCATAATCATATCCAAACAACTTGGTTACCAATTTTTGTTGCTCCAAGGAAGAAATTCATTGTTCCAGAAAATATTTGAGGCTTTGATGATCAATTTTAATTTGGAAGCATTGCCCCAAGAGATAAGGACGCCATAGATCCACAACATGCATAATAGCCGACATTTCCTTTTTATAGGTGGATTGGCCCAAATGGCGCTCAAACAATTGTTTGCTGGTGAAAGCCAAAGGTCAACCATCTTGCATGAGGACATCCCCAATGTCTTTCCCTGAGGTGTCACATTCTAGTACGAAGGTCTTGTTGAAGTCAGGGAGAGCCAGAACAAGAATAGTGCATATAGCTTCTTTCAAAGCTTGGAAGGAATGGTCGACTGTTGGAGTCCAACTGAAAGCATTCTTTTTAAGGAGTGTTGTGAGGGGAGTTGCGATTTTTCCATAATCCCGAACAAACTTGTGATAATATCTCGTGAAACCCAGGAAGCCAAACAAACTTTTAAGAGTTTTTGGGCGTGACCAATCCTGCATAGATTCAATTTTCTTTTGATCCACCCTGACACCATCCTTGCTGACAATATGTCCTAAGAGGCCCCAAAAGCACATTTAGACAACTTAAGAAAAAGTTTGTGCTAAGAAAGTAGCAATAAAAATTGATCCACATGGGTAAGATGGGCTTGCCTAGTTTTACTATAGATGAAAATATCATTAAAGAAAACCAAGACAAAATGATAGAGGAAAGCACAGAAGACATGATTCATGAGACTTTAAAAAGTGGAGGGATCATTACAGAGGTCGAAGGGCATAACCAAGAACTCATAGTGACCCTCATGAGTTCTGAATGCATTCTTGAGAATGTCTTCTTCTTTCATACGAATCTGGTGATATCAAGAGCGAAGATCAAGTTTGGTAAAATACCGAGTACCACTTAATTTATCCAAAAGGTAATCAATGATAGTAATGCGAAATTTGTCTTTGATGGTGAGTTTGTTAAGGTCGCGAAAATCATGACACATGCACCAAGTACCTTCTTTCTTGAGTACCATGACTACTAGAGAAGAATAGGGGCTGGTACTAGGGTGGATGACACTGACTTCTAGCAATTCTTGAACAATCTTGTCAATTTCATTCTTCTGGGAGAAGGGATGATGATAAGGGTGAACATTTGGAGGAAGACTGCTTGGAACTAGAGGAATGGAATTCTCATGGACACCTCGACAAGGGGGAAGTCCCTGAGGGGGTTTGAAGCACAACTTGGTGTTGGGAGAGGATAGATTGGAGGTTGGGATGGACATAGGATGTCTCAACCGCCTAAATGGAATGAAGTTGGGCAATAATGCCAAAATGATATTTTTTGAGAAGCTTTTCCATTCGGTGGGAACTGATGATCTCTGGTGACCCTACTGTGATGCCTTAGAATTCGTGTTGTTGTCCCTTATGTTGGAGTTGCATGGTTAATTTTTGGAAATCCACGGTGATAGGGCCGAGAGTGCGTAACCATTCAACACCAAGTACAATGTCACAACCACCCATGTCAATAGAAAACATATGAGATTTCAAGTAGTACTGACCAATTTGTAGGCACACTTTTCATAATGCCCTCCACATTTCATGGAATCCCCATTAGAAATCATCATTTGGAAATTATTAGCTGGACGGACATATCAATTGACTTCTTGGGCTATGCGACGATGAATAAAATTATGGGTGTTGCCACTGTCAACGAGAATGATGACTTTCCGGTGCTTAATGTAGCCAATTAACTTCAGGGTTTGGGGAGTAGAGAAACCAATGAGTGCATCAATGGTTCAACTTTTGGTGGATCAGATGGATGATTAAGATCAGTTGGTGGGGGTAGCTTGAGTACATGGGAAACGTCTACCTCTTCTTTAGAAATGTTCTTAGACATAGCCATAAAAATCTTCTATTCCTTACAATTATGCCCCGGAAAATACTTGTCATCACAATTATGTTAATGTTTAAGCCATTATTATAGTTCTTTGCATTTCATTAGATAACAATAACATAACACAAGATCACTGAGAAATACACAATCACAAGAGACACAACATTTATCTTGGGAAACCCTCTAGGGGAAGAAAACTCAACAAAACTTCCTTATTATAGATAGCCAATACAATGCTAAGAGATAACTTAAACTAATGCAGAAGATCCTCTCCCAAAGATGCGCCTCTATCTCTCTCTTCTCCAACTGCAGTTCCGAAACTTGTCTCTCAATGAGCAAGTGAAGTGTGTGTTTAAGTGAGGCGCTAACCTCCTTATTTATACAAATCTGGCACGTGTGAAGTGTCTCTTCACTGGCAGGGCGGACTTCTCAAATTGGGTGGTTATAACCACCTTTATTGTATTCTAGGGCCTCTTAAATATATTCTGGGGTTGACTTCTTCTTTTTCCTATTACAATTACATTATGACCAATCCGCAAAAGGGGATTTGGTCCTTTTACAATAGCCGACATGATCAATCCACATTGGGGATTGATCCAATGAATAATATATCAAATAATAATAAGAATACACTTTGCAGTTACATTATTTCAACACTCCCCCTTAACAAGAAGGGTATTGTTCAACAACATCAGACGAGAGAGAGGACAACATCATCAACAACATCAAGTGGGTGAGAGGACAACACCATCAATATCATCTTGGAACACTGGCTGACGTATCTATAAATCATCGGAAGTTTTCTTCATCGACAACATCGTCATTTTCAAAGAAATGCAATCATCATCTGCATCAATATGTATTAGTATAAAACTGATATCATCATCATCATCACAGCACGAGGCTGGGTCATCATAATACAGGATTGGCTTTACATCACAACTGTCAAGCTGGAAGCTCAGTACTCATCTTGCTTTACGCCACAACAATCAAGCTGGAAGCAAGATACTAGACTGGCTTTACGTCACAGCTTCTCAAACTGGAAGCACAGTACTAGTCTCATCTCAACGTCTTGCTTTACGTCACAACACTTAAGATGGAAGCAAGATATTAGACTGGCTTTACGTCACAACTGTCAAGCCGAAAGCGTAGTACTAGTCTCATCACAACTTCTTGCTTTACGTCACAACCATCAGGTTGGAAGCAAGATACTAGACTGACTTTACGTCACAACTGTCAAGCCAGAAGCTCATTACTAGTCACATCACATCTTCTTGCTTTACGTCACAACCATTAGGTTGGAAGCAAGATACTAGATTGGCTTTACGTCGCAGTTGTCAAGCTGGAAGCTCAGTACTAGTCACATCACATCTTCTTGCTTTACGTCACAACACTGAAGCTGGAAGCAAGATACTAGACTGACTTTACGTCACAACTGTCAAGTTGGAAGCGCAGCGCTAGTCTCATCTCATTGTCTTGCTTTACGTCACAACAATAAAGCTGGAAGCAAGATACTTGTCCTGCTTTACGTCACAACAATGAAGCTGGAAGCAGGATACTAGACTGGCTTTATGTCACATCTGTCAAGCTGAAAGCATAGTTCTAGTCTCATCACATCATCTTGCTTTATGTCACAACAATGAGGCTGTAAGCAAGAGATGTCTCATCACAAAAACTACTCCCCCTTTCGAGGAAGGTCCTTTCGGACTATACCAAGATTATCTTGAAAGTGCTCAAAGTTTACATGAGATAGAGGCTTGGTCAACACATCAACAACCTGTTCATCCGTGCTAATGTATTGGAGCTTTAAGGCTCCTCTCTGCACCATGTCACAGATGTAATGATATTGGATCTCTATGTGCTTCAACATGTCGTGGAATACATGATACTCTGTCATCTTTATGCAGCTCTGGTTGTCACATAGGATCATGGTTGCGTTCATCTCTAAGTCAAATAGGTCGGTCAACAACTTTCGAAGCCATATAGCTTCGCAGCTGGCATAACATGCAACAATGTATTCTTCTTCCGCTATGCTGAGATCAATGCTAGATTGCTTCCTACTCTGCCATGAGATCATGGCTGATCCCAAACTGAAGCAATATCCTAAAGTGCTTTTCCTGTCAGAAACACTTCCTACCCAATCTGCATCAGTATATCCACTTAATGTGAAATCATGATTTCCATCATAGCTGAGACCATAATCTATTGTACCTTTAAAGTACCTCATCACATGTTTTGCAGCCACTAGGTGAACATGTCTGGGTTCTACCAGAAACTGACTCAAGGTGTTCACGACAAAACAAATGTCTAGTCTGGTGTTCGTCAGGTACATCAGTGATCCAATAATTTATCTGTACAGTGTGGCATCAATTAACTCTGACGAAGTGTTGAACAACAACTTCAGCTTTTCTTCCATGGGTGTATTCATGGACTTGCACTCCAACATGTCAAATCTTTTCAAGATTTCGACTATATACTTCCCTTGGTTAAGGAAGATCCTCTCAGGACTCTACCATAACTCAAGACCTAAGAAATAATGCATTAGGCCAAGGTCTTTCATTTCAAATTCTGAGGCAAGTCTCTTCTTACATTCAGTTATGAACTTTTCTTCTCCAGTTAAGAATAAGTCATCCACATATAGCAGTAATATTACCGGCTCATCGTTCATGACCTTGAAGTAGAGGTTAGAGTTTGCTTTACTCTTGGTAAAGCCTAAGCTCGTCAAGAAAATGTCTATATGGCCATACCAAGCTCTAGGAGATTGCTTCAATCCGTATAAGGCTTTCTTCAATTTGCAGACATGAAACTTCTTGTCTTCAACTTCAAATCCTTGAGGTTGCTCTATATACACTTCCTCTTCGATGACAACATTTAGGAAAGCTGTCTTTACGTCCATCTGGTGCATCTTCCACTTCATCTTAGCTGCAAGAGCTATGATGGTTATGATCGAAGTGTATCTGAATACAGGAGCAAATGTCTCTTCATAGTCAATGCCTTCCTTTTGAGAAAAGCCACGGGCGACAAATATTGCTTTATACTTCTCAATACTTCCATCAACACCATGTTTTATTTTGAAGAGCCATTTGGAGGATACCACATCTTTTCTCTTTGGTCTGGGAACTATTTCCCATACTTCGTTCTTTATTATGGATTGGTATTCCTCTTTCATGGCATCTTCCCATTCTTTCCTCTGAATGGCTTCTTCAAAGTAGGCAGGCTCCTCTTCTAGAAGATCACACATCAAAGTCGTATAACTGGAGAATGGCTTTGGTCTTTTCACCTGTCTCGTAGTTCCTTCGGGAACACCATACTTATCTCCATCTTGAATAAGCTTTCTAGCCCAAGCTGGCTTTCTTTTATGGAGGGTCATCATCTGAGAAGGTTCTTGAACTTCTAATATATCATGGTCTTATAGAATTTCCTCATTAGGGGAAGTTACAACTTCCCTCACTGGTTCTACGGCTCTGGGAACCTCCCTCATTGTAGTTCTGGGGATTACAGATTTCTCTTCATATACTTCTTCAAGCTGGCATCTTCTTGATTTCTTGAGCGTTGCATCTTCATCAAAGGTCACATCCGTGCTGATCTCAATGTGATGGTGACATGGTATATAGATTCTAAAGTCCTTGGAGACCTCACAGTATCCCACAAATATTCCCTTCTTTCCTGAAGGTTCCAGCTTGTTTCTCTTCTCTTTCAGTATATGAATAAATACTGGGCAACCAAATATTTTGAGATGGATTACCTCTGGCTTATTTCCGGTGAAAATCTCTTCTGGGGTCTTGAGCCCAAGTGCACTATGGGGCAATCGGTTCTGCACATATACAACTGCCATTGCTGCTTCTGCCCATAAGCACATAGGAATATCTTAATCATGGATCATAGTCTTCACAACTTCCATTATCATTCTGTTCTTTCGTTCAGCTACACCGTTTTGTTGGGGATTATAGGGAGTAGTAAGTTCCCTCTTGATTCCAACATCTTTGCAGAAGTTCACAAACTCTTTTGAGGTATATTCTCCTCCATTAACTAATTTGAGTATCTTAATCTTTCTTTCAGAAAGATTCTCTATCAAAGCTTTGAATTCCTTGAACTTGCTGAACACTTCATTTTTAGATTTCAAAAAATATACCCAGGTCTTACGAGAATAATCATCAATGAATGATACATAATATACATACCCACTCATGGAGGACGATGGCATTGGGCCCCACACATCTGAATGGGTGAGTTCTAGGACTCCTTCTGCTTTGTTGTCTCTCTGCGGAAAAGGGTTCTTGATGTTCTTCCCTTGTGCACATCCATTGCATACACCTTCATGGTCAACCTTGAGTTCTGGTAAACCTATGACTGCTTTGCATATGTATGGTAGCGCCTTGTGGTTAATGTGAGCTAATATTCTATGCCAAAGTTCACATGGATTCTCAATGGCATGGGTCATGGCCGCTTTTAAGTGACTCTTTAGCTTATGCAAGCCACCTTCTTCTTTTCCAATGATGGTTGCTTCATTTATGGTCTCTCCTTTAGCACATTGCCTTCTGCAACCTTCATTATAGCTTCCTCAGGGTTATTACCTGTGACCCGGTGCAAGGTCAACAAAACAACAAGAGTAATATCCTTTTGATAATATAAAGTAATAGCATGAACAATGATCACAGTAGCTCCTTTAGAGCTATCACTTGTAACTTCTCTGAAGCAAAGATTAAAGGTAAGGAATACAATATGAAAATGAGGTCAACACTCTCATAGTGTTGTGATCAAACATTCCTCCATGGCAACCTGGAACTAACACACGAGGTTTCTCCTAGAGGAGGTGTTGGTTGTATCAGGCAAAGCATTTGCTTCTATATGCTCACATGCTATCAAGTATAATACTTTACAAAGACTACTATCTCAACTATAGTCATCAACTTGTCATGTGTACCTTTGAATCTTATCAACTTGATTAATCAAACCTGAAGCCTTGTCCTCAGGAATGAGTGCTTGCTTTTCTTCCGAGTCTCCTTCACTCAAGATGACGAGTGCTTTCTTCAACTTGTCTTCTGTAATGAGGCAATATGCTATCTTGACAGAAGGTTGGGTTAGAGGATAAGCTCTATTATCTCTACTTTAATCCATCTAATACCTTGACTCAGATTTTGGACAAAGGTTAGAATGATGTCATAACAAATAGATGCATAGAACAATCACACATGTGTTGCATCATTCCTCTGAATGTGTTGGATCTTGAGATCCTTCTCGATCTATGGCAAGAGATCCCTTCTACAAATACTCTTTAAAGTTTAACCATTTAAACATATGTGAGTACATACCTCTGATATCATTTGCAGGTAGTGGCTCCATCTGGAAGCAGCGGTAATCATTCCCAACTCTTAAAACTTCAAGGGTGTTTGCAACTGGTGCTACGACTGCCACTGCAAATGGTTATGAGATTGCAACTGCAACTTAGGGTTTTACGAGGAAACCCTAATTTTTCAAACTTCAATATTTGAAATTCTGATCTGGGGGATATATGTGCTGAGCTGAGGTGAGTAAGCTGGTGCAGTCAGAATTTCGAAAATCCAACTTTTACCCCCTCAAACTTGATCTGCAGATTTTTGGACTATTGCTTCTGGTTTTCTGGTACTTTTGGTACTCTGGTACTTCTAGTACTCCGGTTTTCTGGTTTTCTAGTACTTTGTGAAACTAGGGTTTCACTTTCCGAGAGATCTAGCCACTGAAAAGGTGCGTTGAAGGTGCAAAAATGATCCTTGGGGGAGGGCACACTTTTCTAGATGGTTTTTAGGCTAAAATACCTCACCAACAAAAAACCCTAATTTGCATGTACGACAACAGTGACGTTTTTCACTTTTCTCTTGTGAAAGATGCTCTCTTCAGCTTGGCTCTGATACCATGTTAATGTTTAAGCCATTATTATAGTTCTTTTCATTTCATTAGATAACAATAGCATAACACAAGATCATTGAGAAATACACAATCATAAGAGACACAACATTTATCCTGGGAAACCCTCTAGGGGAAGAAAACTCAGCAAAACTTCCTTATTATAGATAACCAATATAATGCCAAGAGATAACTTAAACTAATGCAGAAGATCCTCTCCCAAAGATGCGTCTCTCTCTCTCTCTCTCTCTCTCTCTTCTCCAACTATAGTTATGAAACTTGTCTCTTAATGAGCAAGTGAAGTGTGTCTAAGTGAGGCGCTAGCCTCCTTATTTATACAAATCTGGCACGTGTGAAGGGTCTCTTCACTGGCAGGGATGACTTCTCAAACTGGGTGGTTATAACCACCTTTATTATATTCTGGGGCCTCCTAAATATATCCTGGGGCCAACTTCTTCTTTTGCCTAATACAATTACATTATGACCAATCCACAAAAGGGGATTTGGTCCTTTTACAATAGCCGACATGATCAATCCACAATGGGGATTGATCCAATGAATAATATATCAAATAATAATAAGAATACACTTTGCAGTTACATTATTTCAACAAATTATAACAAAGACCCTTAAGTTGGCGTTCAACCATTTCAACCTGAGTCAATTTCTAGATCTTGCGGGGAGTGGCAAGAGGGGTGGGAAGGGCGAGTTTAGGGAGAGGAATAAAGGGTGTTTTTCTTGTTTGGGATGAAACTACTTGTTGTGCTTCCTTGACCATTTTAGTAGCTTCCAACCAAGTCTGGGGGCGAGCCATGAGGACATGGGAATGTATTTCGTCCTTGAGGCCACTGATAAAACATTCCTTGTGTTATCACTAAGAGTCACCCTCAGATTGTGGGAGGATAAGATCAGTACCCATCAGAGTTTTTGGTGGATGTTGGTTTTATATGAGTGGAGGTCAATGGACAAAAATCAATATATGAATGATGTTCAACACAGAACTGGACAAGAAATGCACAAGGAAGTGAGGGCCACAACTAACTTCAGTCAGTGAATTGAGTTTAAGTGTGAGCAGAGGGAAGACTTAGTATGAAAGGTGGACAAGACTACTATGGGCATCAGGCCTTCAAGTAGCTTGGAGAAGAAAAAATCAGACTCAAGATCTCTCTTAAGATCAAGCTTTAGACACTGAAATATGTCCAAACAACACAGTCACAACAACACAATGAACAAACCTTCATCACCATGCAGCTCCAACAACTCAACTGAATCCTCCATGCCCGAGTGATTCAGTGTAAGAGGGGAAAATATAACAAGGAAGATGACTAAAATTGGTCACAATACCGTTGCAATCAAACCTACATTACAACAACATAACAACCCTTGACTAGATCCTCCATGCCCAAGTGTTTTAGCACAGTTTTTACAAAGAGATGAAAAGAGGTTGACTTCTATTAATTTGAAAGTCTCAAATCCGATAAATAACCAGAGAATAGTTTTGGCATCAAAACATTACAAAATAAGGAGCTCTGCTCAACCAGTTGAAGACCTTAACAAAATATTAACACTATCTATATATACTCAGAACAATTCGCCACCACCAAGAGTGTGACCTGGTCACAACAATCAAATCTTTATGTCAACAATTTATTCTGTCATACGTGAGCTCATATCGGCATGGGATTTGTAGGAAAATCTTCCCACAGGGGTACCACGGGCTGACAGTTCAGTCCCCACGGTCGGGCCTTCCATTTATGGAGTGAGCCGAGGTTTCAACCACCAGCTCTATTTTCATTAAATGCCTTTTCTCGGGATTGCAATGTGACTTAATGCTCATGGGGGGGCCATGTGTTGCTCTTGGATAGGAATTTATACGAGCACGTGATTGTGGGGCCACTCAAAATTAGTTTAGGTTCAGACTGCTTTTGGGCCCGCAATCCATTACTTTTCGGCACGTAGCACTTTCGCTTTACCGTGGTTTCAATTGCGGGACCGCTCAATAAAATTATCACCCATGCATGTTGCGTCCCCGCAATGAACTGTGGTCGTAGATCTGGTCCCGATTTGAGATCTGGACGCATCTACAAAACTTAGCGCTACTGCCAAGCTTAACCGCCTGCCAACTTTAGAATCCGCCAAGCTGTGCCCTGCGGGAGGGGGACTCTACTTTTGATGTTGAACAATAATACCTCACGGAGGATGATCTGACATGGAGGATTGATGTCATCATGCTGATGCATCATGAAAGAGAAGTGACACATGTCACTAAGAAAGAAACTAATAATATGCCCACTGCTGCCTGGACTGAGTGCCACATGTCATTGCTGGATAGGTGTTAGGTGTCATGACAGACGAGTATGCCATACGTCTACACTAATTACTTCCACGTACTCTCTTAACTCGATGACAAAGATCTTCTTCGGGTCTCTAGGCTCTGGGAAAATGAAAACTCATACTTATTTTTTCCTTGAAGCAAAACATCCAGAGTAAAGGATTTGACGACGTGTGGCCTCCAAAGATCGATGGCTGAGATCCCTTCGTGGCTCCGGGCTTCGAACTTCTCAATAGTTAAACTTTATTTTCCCCAAGAAAATTCACCGGATCTAGGGATCTGACGACACGTGGCCCTTGGATTTGGACGGTCGAGATCCACTTCGGGTCTCTGGGCTCTGGGAGAATCAAAACTCAAATCTCGCTTACCTTCAACTGTTTTTACCCGAAGCTTTCACTCTGTTGACGCACGTCCTCTTGAATCGAACGATTGAGAATTACTTTGGGTCTCTGGACTCCGAAAAAATCAAATCTCAAACCTCCTTTTCCTTCAACTGCTTTTACTCGGAGCTATGGATCTGCTAACGCGTGGCCTTACTGATGGATGGTCTAGATTCACTTCGGGCCTTCGACACTTCTGGCTTCGGGAACTTTGGGTCTTTGACTCTTCAACACTTCGGGACTTCGGGCACTTCGGGCTTCGTTTCTTCGGGAAATTCACGCATTTCTCGTTTCAAGACTCTCGAAGCTCATTTCCCTGAACACTTGGATCGGATGCCACCTGCCCCCTTTAAGATCTACAACTCATGCTTGTTTCGGGACTTTGGAATTTTCCGTTCGCTATACTTGGTGCAATTTTGAGATTCTGAATACCCACGAGCCACTGATCTGAACTCCACGTGGGATCTTTGCCGTTGAAAACTGAAACCACCTGCTGCTTGCGTTTCAATCCCGAAATGGACTGCCATGAAAGTTGCGCCTGGTGTCCATGGATACGGCCTAAGTGAACAAGGAATTGGACGACTTACTGTGGACTGGGGAAAACAGAGAGAACGATGAATGAAACAAAGGAGATGAGTGTTTATCCCTAGAGAAAAAATAGAGAGGTTTAGGGCCAAGACTTCCTTTGGGTAAGACAATAAGGGGAATCAGGGTGCTCAAACAAAAAGGGGCAAACAAAAAATGACTTTAACAGTTGAAGGGGAAAATTCAAGATCTGGCTTGCGAAAAGGAGAGAGACAAGGAAAGGATACAAACTTAGGTAGAAACCACAAAACCACAAGACTCTGACAAGTTCATGTGATAACATTTGGCTCCACAGGGGATGGCATGCTCCTTGCGAGCTACCAAGAACACGCAGCTCTAGTGCCTTAGCTTTGGGTTATGGACTCTCTTATTGAAAACAACTAACTAAAAAAAAATCAAAACAAAACAGGAGTGGTATTTACAATGGTGGAACACCGGTCATGGACTAAACAAAATATTTCTTCAAAAAATGCCCATTGATAGGGCCACCCAAAACCTCAGAATCCTCCAAGTTCTGCAATTTATAAGTGTTGTTCGGAAATGCCTCAGAAATTTTGAAGGGGCCAATCCACAAGGTTTCAAATTTTCCATGTTTGCCTTTGTCTTGTTTGGGGACATCCCACTTGAGCACTAGATCCCCCAACTAGAAATTCTCCTTGCTCCCGCTCTTGTCAAAAGCTCGTTTCATTCTCTGTTGATGGTCTTGTGCTTTATCGAGCAACTGCTCCCTGGTCTGCTGCACTTCTACCAGTTGCAGTATCCTCCTGACCATGTCATCAAGTTCTCCTTGGTAGTCCTAGAGGAACTTTGCCATGGGCAAAGCAAGCCGACTAGGAAAGATTGCCTCAACGCCATACACCAGCTGAAAAGGGGAAATTCCTAGTGATATTTTTTTGGTAACTCTATCAGCCCATAATGCAAAACTCAACTTTGAATCCCAGGCTTTCTTGTTCTCTTCTAATAGCTTCTTGATGATCTTTATGAGTCTCTTGTTAGAAGACTCTGCTAATTCATTTCCCTGAGGCTAGTAGGGAGTAGAGTGGACTAGTGTGATCCCATACTGCTCACATACATTAGTTAATGGCTCAGCCCTGGAAGAGGCAACATTGTCTGTAACAATCCTATTTGGACAGCCAAATCTAGACATGATGTCTTCAAGGAAACTTATGATTACTTTGTGAGAGGCACTCCTTATGGGGATGGCTTCTATCCATTTGGTAAAATAATCGGTGGCAGTCAAAATCCACCTGCGCTGGTGATCCGGATTATTTTCGGCACGAAATGAGAGTGGAGATATAATAAATAAATGCATAGAGATATAGCGTATATCCAATAATATAACATAAATATATTAGAGATGCAACCATAAACACAGAGATACAGTAATACACGATTTCTATTAATGAAATAAATGTACAGAGACTGTAAAAATACATAGTGAAAGATTCGTTAGAATGGTGGCAGCTTATCTCTGAGAAGAGATGTGACGGCTACTCGCATTCACAAGAAGATGATTACATTGAGGCTCTGAAGGCCTTTTTACAATAAGAAGGAATGTCAAAAACCCTAGGCATCCAAAAACCTAACCCTAGGAGATGAAACACCAAAAGTCATGTGGGCCCCGTTTGGGTAAGTTAGTACTTCAACTTCCCGGGGTCGTAACTTTTGCATACGATCTCCGTTTTAGGCGTATAATAGCTCGTTGGAAAGGGTATCATTGAGGAGATTCATTTTGGGGGATCAATCATGCCTTTGGCTATCATTGAGAACCTCAATCTCGAAAAACCTTCATTTAGGCCCTCAAAATGGCCCCGAAAGTTAAAACCTGCTAAAAATAGTAAATTGCCAAAATTGTCAGAAAACTGTTTTGAGCCAATTGGAAAAGGTGGGTGGCCACCGATATCCACCTGGATCAATCCTCCCTCCTTAGGAAGCAATGGTCTCCATTGCATTGAATTCCCGGGGGAGAGGGAAAAGCGTTTGTTGAATCTGCATCTTGGTGAGCTGCTTGTCTCGCTGGAGACGTTGCGCTAATCAGTTTGTGGAATTCTGTCACGAACCTGTTGAGGTTGAGGCTGTTCAAAAAGTCGAGATACATGAGAGGACGGTGTGCAAAAGGAATCTTTGCGCTTTGCTGCACCCTTGTCGACCTGCTTCTTTTGGATAGAAGGCGCTTGGGGTAAGGCTGTAGTGGTTGTAGTGTCCTTTTGTTCTCCTTTTGAACAGATAGTGAAGAAGATGCATTTTGCAGTATGAGATACTACCTTGCGACAATTTTTAGGTGGAACAATAGTCGGGACTACCTCTGGTATTCTGTAGAGATGACCCCCCAAAGTAACAATGACACTATAGGGTCGAGACTCATAAACAACATGGCGCTTCCACATATATGGCTGGCCCAAGAGAACATCACAGACATCCAGTGGAGCAACATCACATAATACCTCGTCCTTGAAGGGCTGGATGCCATATGAAAATCGACATTGTTGGCTGACATGTAGATCTCGTCCTTGGCGAAGCCACCCGATGTTGTATAATTGCGGGTGTGGTGTTGTCGACAATCCCAACTGTTTGACAACCTCTGTTGAGATGAGGTTCTTCTGGCTTCCGCTATCAACAATAAAATGCAGTGGGGTCCTCTTCACCCACATCTGTGAATGAGAAAGGCACTCCCCCTCTTTGAGATCTGTTGGTTCTTTTGGTTGAATTGTTGCGGTTGTGACAATAGCAGTGGGGTCTGCGTCAATGATCTGTCCTTTACCAGTATTTTAAGAATCGGATTCTGAATTAAGGTTCGAGTCCTTATCTTTGATCTCAGCCACCAATGACTATTTTGAGCGACATTCATCAGTGTCCTTTTTTTTCCTGCCGTGACCCTTCTTTTCCTGTGTCTTGGACTGGTTTTTGGGAGACTGTTTGTTAGGGCCGTCTTTATCATACTTCTGTTGTTGTGGATTTGCAGACCCGAATTCCCTTTTGTTCTGGTGCTTAAATTTCTACTCGATTTTAACAACATATCGATAAGCAACACCGAGTGATGAGATGTCCAGAAAATCCATTTCCGTCTGGATGTATCTGTGTAGAGCCCCACGGTATTTCAGAACCAAATGTCGCTCAGAGTCTTTGATACCCAACTTGGTGCGCAAGGTATGGAAGGTATTGGTGAACTCCGGAACTGCTTGGCCCCTCTCTTGTTGCAGTGTGGTCCATCTCATGTACTGGTCCTCATAGTTGCCAACAGGGTAATACTATTCCTTTACCACATCCACAAAAAAATCTCAAGTGAGATCGGCCCCATATATTCCAGATTCCTCTGTGGAACTTTTCTCCTAGTAAGTTTCCCACCAATGTTTGACATGAGGGAGAGATTTAAGGAGTGCGAAGGTGATCTTTTCTTTGTCAGAAAAGTTGTGAACAGAGAAATAACCTTTTAGCAGAGTTAACCATTTTTCTAGGGCTTCTGCATCTATCTGTCCTTCAAATATAGGAATATAAAAATTAACTTATACCTTGAAAGGCGAGGTGCCTCCAGAGTGGTCACTTGATGAATATGCACTTGATGCTATCAACAAGTGTTTAAGGATGTGGGAAAAATTCTCCATCATTTCGTCCCTCTGTCGCGTGAGAGCTTGCTCAAGCAACAGATTGATAGGATCGTTTGCTCCGTCGTTTTTCTTTTCTTCCGCCATTGAGGGTTTTTTGGGTGTGCGATAGAGATTGTCTTCAAGAGAGACAAACTCGAGACCCAACTTGCTATACTCGGACCTTTTCGGGGACATGCACTGAAAAAAACCGATCAAGAGCAGCCTGCTCTGATACCACTGATCCAGATTATTGTCGGCACGAAATGAGAGTGGAGATATAATAAATAAATGCACAGATATATTGCGTATATCCAATAATATAACAGAAATATATCAGAGATGCAACCATAAACACATATATATAGTAATACACGATTTCTATTAATGAAAGAAATGTATAGAGACTGTAAAAATACAGAGTGAAAGACTCGCTAGAATGGTGGCAGCTTATCTCTGAGAAGAGATGTGATGGCTACTCGCATTCGCAAGAAGATGATTACAATGAGGCTCTGAAGGCATTTTTACAATAAGAAGGAATGTCAAAAACCTTAGGCATCCAAAAACCTAACCCTAGGAGATGAAACGCCAAAAGTCATGTGGGCCCTGTTTGGGTAAGTTAGTACTTCAACTTCCCGGGGTCGTAACTTTTTCATACGATCTCCGTTTTAGGCATATAATAGCTCGTTGGAAAGGGTATCGTCGAGGAGATTCATTTTGGGGGTTCAATTATTCCTTTAGCTATCATTGAGAACCTCGATCTCGAAAATCCTTCATTTAGGCCCTCAAAATGACCCCGAAAGTTAAAACCTGCTAAAAATAGTGAATTGCCAAAATTGCCAGAAAACTGTTTTGAGCCAGTTGGAAAAGGTGGGTGGCCACCGATATCCACCTGGATCAGTTGGCCACTTGAGGTTGTGTGGATTTCTCCAATGAAGTAAAGACCCTATTGCTAAAAAGGTTCAAAAACTGCTACAAGTTTCAAAGGCAAATATTTGAGCTGTTGCTTTCCAACAAACTTTTGACACTTGGTACAAGCTCTAATATTTTCACAAACATCAGTAAAAATACTCGGCCAAAAATACCCAACTCTAAGGATATTATACACTGTGGTCCTCCAAAAATGATGTCCCCCACATGAGCTATCATGAAAATCAATCATTGCTCTTTGGGATTCTTGTGGGTCTAGACATCTCAACATTACTCCTAGAGGGTCCTTCTAGTACAACACCTGATCAATGATACAATACTTGATTTCTTTGAGTTTCAAAGCTCTCACCTTGCTTCTGTCCAAACCATTAGAAGGATTCAACTTTTGCAGGAAGTATATGATGTCTTTATACCAGGTGCATTCTGCTAAGTTGGGGCTGGCATGACAGTCTTCACTAGCAATCTTAATTTACTGATTTTCTGAGTCTATATTCATGAAATTTACCCCCAATGCCTTGCAATTTGACTCAACCAGTATCTTCGCTAAACCTAGGCCTTTCACCAATTTGGTAGGTTTTATTTTTAGGTCAAACTCCATAATTTTAGTGATCCACTTGCTTCTCTTCCCATCAATATCAGGTTGGATCAGAATCTCCTTTACTGAGGCCGAGGGGACGTATGCAATAATTTTTGAATGCTGAATATAGACCCTGAAAGCCTTGAGGGCTTTCACCAAATCATAAGCTTGCTTCTCCATGATATCATATCTTGTTTCTACATCCCTCAGTGCTTTGATGAAAAAGGAAATAGGTTTCTCTAACCCTTCTGCATTTCTTTGTAACAAAGAAACAACCAGTGTATCAGATGAAGCGAAGGAAAATATCATAAATTCCTTGGAATAGTCTAGGCTGATGAGAACAGGTGCTTCAATCAACGCCCTCTTGAATTGTTCAAATGAATATCTATAATCAACAGTCCATTTCACTTCATTCCCCTTCCCGAGCATGGTTGTAATGTATTTAACCAACTCAACAAAATTAGAAATGAACCTTCTTAGAAAATTGATTTTTCCCAAGAAATACTAAACCTCTTTCCCGGATCTAGGAGGAGACAAGGACTGGATGGCCTCCTCTCTTCTTGGATCAATCCTTACCCCTTCAGTTGACACAATATGCCCCAACAATTTTCCCTCGTGCATGGCAATAAAGACTTCTTGGGATTGAGGGAGAGACCAAACCTTCTGCACTTCAGAAAAGCCTTTCTTAGATGATAACAATGCTCTTTATCAGGCCTGGAGAATAATGTAATGTCATCCAGATAGATGACTACAAATTTATCCTTTTCTCCAATGAAGGCAATGTCCATAGCTCACTGGAAGGTCGCTCCCACATTCATCAATCCGAAGGGAATTTTAGCATACATGAATGTTCCCCAAAGCTGTCTTTTCTCTATCTTCAGGCAAGACATAGATTTGATTGTAACCGGAGAAACCATCGACCATAGACATCCTAGCTAAACCAATCACTTTCCGCAAAATGTGCTCCATTTTTCGCAATGGGTAGTTATCCTTTTTGGAGCTCCTGTTCAAATTTATGAAATCAACACACAACCTAATTTCCCCATTCTTCTTCCTGACAGGCACCAAATTATCCATCCACTCCGAAAATCTCAAAGGGATGATGATCTGTGCATCCAACAACTTCTTGACTTCTTTGTCCATAATTGGTAGCAACATGAGATTTATTTGTCTAAGCTTTTGCTTGAAAGGTTTGACATCTTCTTCCAAAGGGATTTTGTGTTCAATGATGCTGGTGTCATATGTTCTCAAATCCTCATATGTCTAAGAGAAAACATCAACGAACTCCTTCAAGAATATGACATATTCAACCCTTTGTTCTTTTGACAAGCTACTAGACAATTTGACCCATTTGGGATCCTCCTCCGTTCCTAGATTGCATTCAGTCACATCAGCCTCTTCAGTTGATCCTTCAACCTTTACAACAACATCATTTTTGTCAATGGGGTGGTTGATGGGATTGGCTTCATCACTGATAATGTAGGCAAGTTGTGCTTCTCTATAAAGCCTTCTATGTTCCCCTCCGAACATGGGAATGGTGGCATATGACAGATCCATTTGCAAAGTTCCCCCTAATCTTTTGATCCATGATCTAGACAAAAGAATCCCAAACTTAGGAGGAACATCAACTACCATTATATCCATGACCACACTCTTCATTGGCAATTGGAAAAAGGAGACAACTAGGTATTTAATAACCCCGAGACATTTCACTTTCTTGGAATCGAATGAATACAGGTCATGGTAGGTTTTTGTAACTTCCAACCCCTACTCATCCACGAAAATTTTAGGCATAAGATTGTGAGATGCTCCTGAATCCATCAAGCAATTCTACAACACCTTATAATGGATGTTCAATGATGTATAAAAGGGAGGTGAGGAATCATCTTTATCCTCTACCAAAGGGCCTAGTATAACAACTGGATTTTCATCTTGAAGGTTGACTGACTCTGTGGGATGAGATGAAGGTTTGGGCTGCCATACTTTGGAGAGGAACATTCTGAAGTCCTGAAACTCGATCAACCCCGGAAGAGGTACGTGGATCCTAATATTTTGAAACTCCTGATCTAAGATATATGAGGAGGGAGGCTTCAAAATCTCCTTCACTTCTGGGATAAGGATTTTGACCACTGATGGGGGGTCTTGCACCTTCTTTTCTTTACTACTGTCTGCCACCTCTTTAGTAGGCTTCTTAGTTCTGGTAGGCTAGTCAAAAATATCGAGCTTCCCCTCTTTCCTTTTTGACCTCAGATTATATCTATTTGGATGATTGCTAGCCTTTTCGTCTTTGCTCAACTCATTTAATCGAATATCCATGAGAGAATCCTCATATACAGCTTGGGTTAACTGAGGAAATGAGGAGGTGTCCCCAAGGCAACGAATTTCAGGATCAAGCTCTTCTTCCTCTCCTTCTTCGTCAGTAACAAGGTTATTTTGGAGAGGAGCTTGAATTTTCTGATAATCTCTATCTCTGTTTCTTTGATCTCTTTGGATGATTTGGGGGGCATTGTTTAGTCTTTTGAAGCTACCCCTATTATCAACATTTTGGGGATACCTATAGCTCTTCTTTTCTTCCAACTTCAACCTTTCCACCTCGGCAGAAAGTGATTTTATTAGCCTGGCACTTTCATCTTCTGGGGGATGGGAAACAGAGGAATCAGAGGCCAAAGCTTCAGATTTACCTCTTCTCCTGTCTCTATTGGATTTGCTCCTAAGTTTGTCTACTACCAGTAGATTAGATTCTACTTCAAGGGCTGCACTTTGCATATGAACCAATGAGGTGGCCCTTCTCTCTATCAACAAGAGGCAAAACTTAGGGTCAAAAGCACTAGCATAGGTAACCTTGGCCGAGGTTTCAATAGGTTTTATTTCAAGGGGAATCTTACCATACATCCTATTGAATCTCTTTGAGAAATCTGAAACATATTCCCCTTCTTTCCTCTTAAGCGCCTCAAACTCTATAATATAATAAAGAAAATCTTTTTTATCCCCCCAATGTCTTAAAAATGTATCATCTAGGGCTTGAATCCCATCAATATATTCGAGGGCCAAGCTCCTAAACCATTTCCTAGCCTCACCATTAAGGCTATGGACAAAAACTCTCATCCATACATCCTAATTCTAGATGTCATGATTATCTGCAAAGCTGTAAAAGGCTTCAAGGTGTTCCTTTGCAGTGATGCTTTCCTCCCTTGTGAACTTGGGTAGCACCTTAAGGTAGCCTTCAGCCGGGAGATCATTCAAAGGCCGAGGTAAGACGAGAGGGGTGTATCTAGCAGCCACTATGCCAGCCATTCTCTCTCCAGGAGGATTAAAACCTGCCATTGGGATGTGAAATGAAGGAGAACCAGGAGGAGATGGAGCTGGGACAGGTACGACTGTAGTTGTGTGTCTGGGAGAAAGAGGCAATGACTGAGTGTTGGGGGAAAATGCTACAAGGCTCGAGGGGACAAAAGTTTCCCCTTCTGTAAATGCAACAACTCTAATAGGGGGAGGAGTAGTAAAGCCTGGAGTGGGAAAATATTCTGAGGTCTTGGGTCTAAACCACTGTACGATATCAGGGGAAACATGGGTGTCGAATATTTCTCCTTGTAAACCAAGTCTAGGAGGGGAGAAATCAACAGGAAAACTCCCAAAATTTAAAATTCTTGAAAATCCAACAGATGGTAGAATAGGAGAATTAGAAGAAGTTAATGGAGTTTTTAAAGAAGGATGATGTAAATTACCAGAATCGCCTAGTACAACAGTTGAGGTACCTTCTTGAGAGGTCTTTCCTTTTCTGATAATTTTCTCTAGGTCAACTTCAGGTGTCACTGGAGGCAGTTTCAGAGTGTACCTCGTGTGTCTGCTTTTGGGAGCCACAAATGAAACAATGGAGTCGTCAGGTGCAAGTTGCAATCTTCAAGGTACTGATTTCTGATGCACCTTCATAATCATAATTTATTTGTCGTTCTTACCCAGGGAAATGTCTTCATTTCATTCCCTGACAATGACGCCAAGAATGTTAGCACTGAGAGTCACCCTCAAATTGCGGGAGGATAAGCCTAGTACCCATCAGAGTTTTTGGTGGATGTTGGTTTTATATGAGTGGAGGTCAATGGACAAAACTCAATATATGAATGATGTTCAACACATAAATGGACAAGAAATGCATAGGAAAGTGAGGGCCACAACTAACTTCAGTCAGTGAATTGAGTTTAAGTGTGAGCAAAGGGAATACTTAGTAAGAAAGGTGGACAAGACTGCTATGGGCATCAGGCCTTCAAGCAACTTGGAGAAGAAAAACTTAGACTCAATATCACTCTTAAGCTCAAGCTTCAAACACTGAAATATGTCCAAACAACACAGTCACAACAACACAATGATCAAAACTACATCACCATGCAGCTACAACAACTCGACTGGATCCTCCATGCCTGCGCCATTCAGTGTAAGAGGGGAAAATATAACAAGGAAGATGACTAAAACTTGTCACGATACTACTTCAATCAAACCTACATTAAAACAACATAACAACTCTCGACTTGATCCTCCATGCCAGAGTGTTTTAGCACAGTTTTTACAAAGAGATGAAAAGAGGCTGACTTCTATTAATCTGAAAGTCTCAAATCCGATACATAACCAAAGAAAAGTTCTGGCATCAAAACATTACAAAATAGGGAGCTCTTCTCAACCAATTGACGACCTTAAAAAAATATTAAAACTATCTATTTATACTCAGAACAATTCTCCACCACCAAGAGTGTGACCTGGTCACAACAATCAAAGCTTTACGTCGGCGAGTTCTTCTGTCAGACTAAAAGTGAAACCCTCTATCAGACGTGAGCTTAGATTGACATGGTCTTTGCAGGAAAATATGCCCAAAAGGGTACCATGGGCTGATGGTTCAGTCTCCATGGCCGGGACTTCCATGCCTTTAATTTATGGAGTGAGCCAAGGTTTCAACCACCAACTCTATTTTCATTAACTGCCTTTTCTCTGGATTGCAACGCGACTTAATGCTCAGGGGGCGGCCACACACTACTCTTGGATAATAAGTTATACAAGCATGTGATTGCGGGGCCGATAAAAAGTGGTTTAGGTTCAGACTACTTTTGGGCCCACAATCCATCACCTTTCGCCACGTAGCATTTTCGCTTTATTGTGTTTTCAATTGTGGGACTGCTCAAGAAAATTATCGCCCGAGCATGTTGCGTCCCCACAATGAATTGTGGCCGTAGATCTGGTCTCAATATGAGATTTGGACACACCTGCTAAATTTAGCGCTACTGCCAAGCTTAATCGCCCACCAACTTTAGAATCTGCCAAACTGTGCCCTAGGGGAGGGGGATGCTACTTTTGACATTGAGCAATAATACCTCCCGGAGGATGATCTAACATGGAGGCTTGATGTCATCATGATGATGCATCATGAAAGAGAAGTGACACGTGTAACTAAGAAAGAAGCGAATAATATGCCAAAGGATGCCTGGATTGAGTGCCACGTGTCATTGCTGGATAGGTTCCAAGTGTCATGACCGACGAGTATGCCACATGTCTACATTGATGACTTCCATGTACTCTCTTAACTCAACAACTGAGATCTCCTTCGGGTCTCTGGGCTCCAGGAAAATGAAAACTCAAACATATTTTTTCCTTGAAGCAAAACATCCGGAGTTAAGGATTTGACGACGTGTGGCCTCCAGAGATCGACGTTTGACATCCCTTTGTGGCTTCGGGATTCAAACTTCTCAATAGTCAAAATTTATTTTCCCCAAGCAAATTCTTCGAAGCTAGGGATCTGACGACGCGTGGCCCTTGGATTTGGATGGTCGAGATCCACTTCGGGTCTCCAAGCTCCAAAAGAATCAAAACTCAAATCTCGCTTACCTTCAGCTGCTTTTACCCGGAGCTGTCAATCTGTTGACACACATCCTCTTGATTCGAACGAATGAGAATTACTTCGGGTTTCCAGACCTTGGAAAAATCAAATGTCAAACCACCTCTGCCTTCAACTACTTTTACCCCGAGCTATGGATCTGCTGATGCATGGCCCCGCCGATTGATGGTCCAGATTCACTTCGGGCCTTCGACACTTCTGGCTTCAGGAGTTCGACGCCTCGACACTTCGGGACTTTGGGCACTTCGACACTTCAGGCTTTGGACCTTCGGGAAATTCGTGCACTTATCATTGCAAGATTCCCGAAGCTCATTTCCCCGAACACTTGGATCGGATGCCACCTGTCCCCTTTAAGATCTACGACTCATGTTTGTTTCGGGACTTCGAAATTTTCCCTTCGCTATACTTGGTGCAATTTTGAGATTCTGAATACCCATGAGCCAATGATATGAAATCCATGTGGGATCTTCGCCGTTGAAAACTGAACCTGCTTGCTTCTTATTTTTCAAGCCCAAAATGGACTACCATGAAAGCTGCGCCTGGTGTCCATGGCTGCGGCCTGAGTGAACAAGGACTTGGACGACTTGCTGTGGGTTGGGGAAAAAAGAGAGAACGGTGACTGAAACAAAGGAGATGAGCATTCATCCTTAGAGAAAAAATAGATAGGTTTAGGGCCAAGACTTCCTTCAGGTAAAACATCAAGGGGAATCAGGGCGCTCGAATAAAAAGGGGCAAACAAAAAATGACTTTAACAGTTGAAGGGGAAAATTCAAGATCTGGCCTGTGAAAAAGAGAGAGATAGGGAAAGGAACCACAAAACCACAAGACTCTGACAAGTTCATGTGATAACACCTTGAAAAAAGCATTTGTCATGCCCTCTGTTCTGAAATCCAATTCCTCAAAGGGAGCTATAAACTCTTCCACCATGCTAGTTTGTTTAAACTTTGTCAAACGACCTAAATGATGGGTGTCTGTGTCAAAGAAGTCATAAATATTTGCAACAAACTGTGCCCAGGCCACATGCCCTTGGCATGCCTTTTTGCACCATTAACACCATTGCCAATGTTCATGATCTAAATGGAGAACACCATAACAGAGTTTTTCTAACTCATTGATAATGTCGTGAAAAGAGAAGTAGTGTTCCATTTGGGTGACCCAATGCGTAGAATATGAGCCATCAAATTTTTTCACATCAACTCTAGGAAGGTGTAGGTCACGGTGAAAGTGATTGGGTTGAAGATTCTAGGAAGTGGAGGAAGTATCAACTTCGGGGTGCAAAGGTTGGTCAAATGAGGGAAGGCCTCCAAGATTATTCAGTTTGGTGAAGAGTTGGACAACAAATGATTCAAGCTTCCTTTCCATGTGGGAATATAGGTCCTTCGTCATGTCCTATTTTAGGGCTTCCGTTTTGGCATCTATGGTGGAATGCATGGAGGAATTGATGGTGGACATATTGGCATTGTTTTGCTGCAATTCCTTTTAGGTCATGGAGAGATAAGATGACAAGGCATTGAAGCATGATTCAAGGTCTTGGCTGTGGGTTTGGGCCATGGTGAAAGGTGGGCATAAGAAGGGGGTGGGGGTCTGCACAAAAAAGTGGTTAGGGGTGAAAGGTATCATGATGCTCATGGAGAAAAGGGGAATCCAATGGGATAGGTCCCAAATAAGGGGGTTGAGAGGGGGTTTGGGACCACAGTAAAAAAATGATGAAAAATGATAGGTGTCATTGCGATAAGGATGAAAAGAGGAATCCAATGGGATAGGTCTCAAATAAGGGTGTGGGTAGGCCCTAATTTTTTTTTATCTTTATTTTTATTTTTTTAACTTTCACAGAGTTATACTCCGATCTTAATAATACTACAGTGGCGAAATGCCCAAATTCTTAACAAGAAATGTGTAGTAATTTCGCAACTAAAATGTAGGAGGCAATGTTGCACGATAATAGATCTTGTATGTTCCTTTTTTGTTATGTTTCCGTCTCAAGAGTTAGGGTGTTCAGGATTCCTACAGAAAAGGGTTTTCCTTGTGCTATAACTCTTTGATATACGTGTAGGGTCGAACAGTGGTACTCAACCCAATATCTCAGGGAACCAAATAAAGAGGCTAAACTGTACCCTTAGCTGTACTACCCAATTATCTAGGTACTAGAGAGTATTTGCCCGATTACTGTTCTTGGTGGCAGTATAATAGTTAGGTGGTCGATCGGTTGATCTATAACGAGGTTTAGGATACATAGGCAAGTCCATATACATCTGTTGTTTAATGCGCTACCACTTGAAGGGGTTAGAAGGGTGTCCAACAATGTCAGCTTAAAAACCTCTTGTATTTCCTATATGTATGCTTCCCTACCACGGATTTATCTTTTGAACGACATATCACTGTAGTTTAAAGGAGTCAGAACATGTCTCTACCTTGAATTTTTTTTTACCTGGAATTCCTGCCTAAGAAAGTTCTCTGATATCACTTGTTACACACCTGGTTATGTTATATTGAGAAAAAATAGGAATATCACATAAATTACCAATGGAACAACATAATATGGAGAATAGCATACCAAAATGACACCTTTACTAAAACGAGAGCAATGTTCACTTGCCTATTCTAGGGGGCAACCTCTAGCAAACCAATGCTCTATTACAATAATTCTCAAGAGAAAGCTTTTCATACCCTCGACTCCTATTTATACTAAATCTATCTAAATTATCAACAAGATCATCATAACCATAAGAAAAGAAAGAACTATGTAATAAATAACATAACCTCCACCTTATATTCCATAACACCATCTTATGCCTCCCAAACAATCTAGATGGCAGACCCCCGTATGGCTTGACCTTTATTTCCCTTCTTTATCCCTTGAATTTATTCACCACCCTCGACAAATGTTGAAGTATTTTGGGTCTGAGAAGTTGAAGCCACAACCAAAGGTGTATCCAAGGAATTGGTCTTGTACAACAATGGGAAATGGCCCTAATCCTATGGTCAAGGCTTTAATAATGGAAGTAGGTGGTTAGAAGGTTAATATACCTAACCCTCTTTGATGAAATTTGTTCTTTCAAATCCAAATAGAAATGGACCCAAATGTTGACATGCTTTTGGGGGCATAAGTTTAAAAAAACATTGGAGCTTTTGGAAAATGATTTTTCAAGGGTGGTTGACATGCATTCAAGTAAATTCCTAAAATATGCCGGAAGGCCCAAAAATCAACCCAAACAAGACATTGTAATTTAGTAGACTCATTGGTTAAGAACTCCTCATACCACATTGATGGAACTACAAGGGTATTATAACACATCCATAGACCAAGCATAACCACTTAAATGGCATGCTTGTCTTCCTTGAAAGTAAATTGAAAAATCCTTTTGTGAAGCTCCAGTGGTCATGTAAACCCAATTCTAGGGATCCTAGAGCTAATTAACCTAATCCCTAATGACATTTACCGAGGATACTATGCCTACAAAATACCCTATGTGTGGTTCCTCAACCCATCACAATCAACAAAATATTGTCTAGTAGGAATGTAAACAATAATTTCACCAAAAGGAATTTCATTACCTCATGGAACACCTTCTAGAAAAACTTTCATAAAGGTTTAGACAACACCTGTAACATCCCCATTTTCAAACTCCAAATTAGCGATGTATATTGTAAATGTAGCAAATGGTCGAGATCCAAGCGATGTAATATGTAAATGATGTAAATTGAATATAATGAATAAAATGTATCACTAACTATAGATGGACATGGACAAATATTGGGGGCTAAGTATCTACAAGAGAGGGAAGGGGTCCAATGGGGGGAGATTTTACCCATGTCTATTAAACCAAAACCCATTTCTTATTTCTTTCTAAATTATCCTTACCATGAACCTTATGTTAGTTGTTGAGTGTTCTAGATCCCAATAATTGAATTCATGTAAGAGGGTGGGTGTGCAAGTCACATCCCATAGTTATTGAGTGCATGGAATGTAATACCCCTAGGTCGAACCCCAATTTTAATGTAAATATAAATGCACATATAGGCTGGTGGGCCAGGACATTTTGGGCCAAAGTGCCTTTGTATATATGTATTTTGAGGCCACAATGCCTATGTGGTTATTATGCTGGAGAGCCTGGATGTTAAAAATATAGGGAGCCTAACTTTGTAAAATGTAATCACACTAAAATTTTAATGAAAACACATCACTACTGCAGACAAACTAGACAAAAGAGTATGGGGGGATAAGCTAAGGGGGATTAAGCCCAAAGGAATATTTTATTAATATTCCTAAAGTCTAAAGTATGGGATATTCATTTTTATTTGAAGTCTCTAAGGGGAACGTATCACCATGTGGTGGGTCCATGTGGGGGGGGGGGCATGTAGTTCTCAACATGAAAAGTGTCAAGTTGGGAACATGCACATAAGTTTGGTGGATTTTAGTTCATTTCCTATTATTCCTTCATCATTCTCACACACACTACTCTCCTGTCATCTATACTTTCATGTTTCCATCTCCTGTACCAGCACAATGGAAATATTTGGAGTTGTGGGAGAACAATAACCCGAGAATTGGGTTGAAGAGGTGATTTTTCAGGAATGTGAGTTATTGAAGAAGCGATTTTCCAGAACCATGAACATTCTCTCCAGGTGAGATAAATTTTGGGAATTGAGTCCCAAGGTGCCAAGCTATAGCTATAGGGCTATGAGACTTCCTATCTAACTTGTTGCTTAAGCCCCGAAAGGGAAGTAGGGAAGCCAAAGGTCTGTTGAGTAGAGAAGGGGCACACTTCCTGAGGTGGGACAAGCATGTGGGGAATGAGGGACAATAGGATGCCTACTAGATTTGGCACCTAAGTCTGATTTTTCTATTGTCTGAGAGACATTAGCTTGGTTCATGATTTCTTTTCCTGGGTAGAGTTTTAGCCCCAACTCGACGATGACCTACTGTTGAGTTTATGAGCAGTAGAGTCTAAGGCTGGGAAGAAATTCTAAGGTTTGCATGTAGTTGGTGTATATTTTTACCAAAGATAAGTGTCTATTGTGTGTTTGATTTATGTTTTGTGTAATTATTCATGTGTTTTCTACATGGGTTTTTCTGTATAACATTGTTTATGCTTATTTATTATTATTCTACATAGTTATGTGCATATGCAGATCATTTTCCTGAATTAAATCAATATTAGAGTTTGGGAAATTTGTGTGGCGTTTCCCGACTTGGGGTTCAGGATGCTACAATGTGGTATCAGAGCTCTAGTTTCAACATCGAACCTGGATGGGTCAAGTAACAAAGTGTTGAAGATGAAAATTGCAGAAATTTAATTGCAGAGGACGTTTGCAACATGTATGCTAAAAACATTCTTGTTAAATTGAGAGAATTTCACAGGGAAATTGAAAGACTCAAACCTAAGAATGATAAATAATCAATTTCCATATTTATTTGGGCAAATTTGGGCTTATACATGGCCGAATTTGCAAGTTTACAGAGTGTCCATGGCACCCATGAAGAAATTGGGTGGCATTGGGCAAAAACCCCAATTTCTGCAGTGGAATTCATGAGAAATTTGACATGCAAGAGTCAAATTACAAGTGTTTGGGTTGTATTAATTGTTAAAGGGCTCGAAATTGGCCATATTAAGCTCAATTTTAAAGCTTCAATGACATCCCAAAATAAATTGCAAAATTAGGCATTTTGGAAAAATTGAGAAATTTTCAAAAATTGGAAAAAATGGGAATTTTTCCATACGCTGACATCATCATGACGTGGGAGCCACGTGTTAGCTAACATGGAAAAGTGGTGATTCGTACCGCCATGGTTTCTAGGACATAGTGGCATGGTGAAAAAGGGGGCATGTGAGTTGGCGCCACAAAGACAGTGACTTCCTACACGACGAAATCTGTAGCGTGGGCCTGCAGAACCAAACAATAGGGGGGTTTGGGGTGGGGGGNTATGTTAGCCATAGGATGGGGGGAGGGTGAAATGCATGGATGTGTGAAATTTCACCATGGTATTAATTGTGGTTTATTTTCACGACCCTTCCCCTCTATGCTAACATTCGGTGGGGCGGGAGGGGCCGCAATGCGACATGGCTCGTCAATCACCGCCGACACCTCTCAAACCTCCATCGTTATATCAAGTTGACATGAAACTTCATGTGAAAATGTAAATGGGTGTAGGATGAGGCTTTCCCATCCCCACGACCTAATTATATGGTGCCACGTCGACAAGCAAGGACCTATGGTGCCCGAAAATTGATATGTGTGTGCCAGCAAGGGAGAAGGAAAAGGGAGGTAATAGGTCAATAGGGTAGGGACATGGTGTTAAGGGGATGAAATGGAATCCTTCCAGGGGTGCTTGGTGGACTAATATGTTACGTCAACATCCCAGTTAGCAGGATTTACACAAATATTTCAAAAAAAATGAAAAATTATTAGAAAATTACGGTGTTTTCCAGGTCATGTTTTTGCAGAGCATTTTTTAGGCCCTAAACAGTGTTTTTAGGTCTCATATTTTTTATAATGTAAAAATGATAAATCTCAAAGATATATTTCTAACGGTGTAAATTGTTCGTGAAACAGAGCTATTATGAAGAAGTTACAAGGCAAACAATGTTAGGTAAAATTTGAGAGCCAATTAACTTCCGAGGGCCATAACTTCCAGTGCTAGAATCAGATTTGAGCACAAGAGTTGTTTATGGAAATATATTGAAACAAACAATACAAATATGGAATAAAAAAAAATATGGGCACTTAAAAATGCACAGGATGACATGGAAAGTACTTGTAGCATTCAAGCCTAAGAAAATAAATTAGCCTGAAACTTCAACATGTTGTATCTAATAGTTTGGAACCCAAATGAAGGTGAAACTTGGACATATTGTCCAAAATATTGTCTTGAAGGAACCCACTTGATATCCTTTCAAATGTCCAAAGGAGCATGTGTAAGGATGCATAAGCATAGTTAAAATTTGCACCTGGTTGAAGGAGTTTTGGGTAAATTCAAATGACCATAATTTTCTGCTCAAAACTCATAATTGAGAAAGGAAACAATCATTAGAAAGGTATTGGAAAGAGCATTCCATAAATTCACACACAAAAAATGAATTGGGTAGTTAAATTCATAAGGAATTAGAAGAAAATATTCTGATACACTCATGGAACAAAATTGTGCATAATATTTTTAGATTTCATAAATTATTTAGTCTAACAAATCTTGTTACCTGCACATTTTGTAGAGTTAATAGCAATTTGATCAAAATAGGATCAAAATATAGATTATAAGCATGGAAGATGCATAAAGAACCTACAATCATGAAGATGAGATCAGAAGGATGTATGTTAGTATGGGTAATGAGGGTACAAATTCAAATGGACATGGAGAAAGCAAGGAATAAAGCATGAACTTGGTGGAGACCATAACAATTTTGAAAAAGGATGTCCAAAGTTATAAAGATAATAATGAGAGGCTTATGAAAGCCAAGGAGTATCAAGAAGGCTTCAACATCAAGTTGATGTAGAGCTTGGACAAAATAGAGAAGAATATGCATAAAAACACTGATTCAAGCAAATCAAGGAGTCATAAGTCTCATGATGAGAGAAGAAAAATGAGAAGTGTTGACATGCATTGTCACCACTCTCCAAGGAATTCAGCTAGTAGAACACACAATAGTTCAATCCCATCCCTTGTCAAGAAGCATAATATGAGGTATGGGTTGGATGAGCTAGAGGGAGAAATGAATGAAAACAAGCCTCCTACATTTGATGGTGAGAACAAGAAGGATGAGGATGCAGAGACCTGGTTGTTGGGCATGAGGAAGTATTTTCAGTTGAATAATTACTCTTCATAGGCGGACGTGAGAATTTACATCTACCATCTTAAAGGAAAAACATCAATGTAGTGGGACTAGTTTGTGCAATTGAAACACATTGATGAGAAGAGCATTACTTGGAGGGAATTCAAAAGATATTTTCAAAACAAATACTTAACCAAACATTACTATGATAAGAAAATGAAGGGGTTCTTTGAACTCAATCTTGGGAGTATGACCATAGATGAGTATGAATGGAGATTCTTAGAGCCGTTGAAATATGTTTCTTTCATCAAGGACGAACACATTAAGATTTAGAGGTACATGAGTGGGATTCCATCATTTATCAGTTATAATATACAATATGATGATCCCAAGACATTAAAGAAAACCATAAGGAGAGATAAATGTCTCTCTCATTAGCATAGAGGAAGACCAACTTTTCAAAAGGCTTGAGAAGACAAGAAGAAAAACAAGATGGAGAAGAGGAAGAAGGAGACATAAACACCATTCTTCAGAAACAATACTTAGGGACAACCAACTTTTAAAGAGCCCAGAATGACATAAACAATGGGGCAAAGACCAAGGCAACAACATATGAAATGTTGGGGTTGTGAGGGAGATTATATGTACATAGATTTCCCTCACAGAGGTGAAAAAGTGAGGATTGTTCACAATGTACAATAAGTCGATATAGTGGAGGACACGGGAATAAATGTACCTAGGATCTACGTAGCCTTGGATAATAAGTAAGATGAGTTTTAGTCACATATGATTGAAGTAGAAGGCATGATCAACAACCAACCCATTTATATTTTAAATGATTCGATAGATAGTCATATTTATCTAGATCTTAATATGGTGGAAAGATTTCAATTTCCAAAAATCAAGCTTGGGAAACATTGGTTGGTGTAGCTAGCTACAAGAGAAAAAAACAAAATTAATGAGATGGTTAAGGCATGCCCAATGGACATGAATGGACTAAGTAGAAGGGAAGATTTGAACATCATACCTTTGGGATCCTATGATTTCCTCATTGGTATGGATTGATTGGACAAACACCATGCTATCCTAGAATATTATAATAAGGTATTTACTTGCTTGGATGAAGATCAAAACTTGAGATCATTACAAGGTATTCCAAGGGTTGTAACTGCCACAGAAGTTTCAACCTTGCAGTTGAAGAAAAACTTCAAGAAAAGATGCCAAATATTTGCATCACATATGGAGGAGGCACCTAAGGATAAAGTGTCAAATATTGAAGACTATGTAGTCCCAAAGTAGTTTGAATATGTATTTAGAGAAATACTGGGGTTTCCACCTAAGACATATATTGATTTATGTATCAATCTAATGCATAGAGAAACCTCAATATCCAATACTCCTTATAGGATGAGTACACCAGAATTGAAGGAATTGCAAATACAATTTGAAGAGATTCTGAAGAAGGGGTATATACACCCAAGTGTGTCACCTTGAGGTGCCCCAATATTATTTGTGAAGAAAAATGATGGAACCTTGAGGATTTTCATTGAATTCAGGCAACTAAATAAGGTGATTATGAAGAACAAGTATCATTTTCCAAGGATAGATGACCTCTTTGACCCGCTAAATGATCCAAAGATATTCTCCAAGATTGACCTCAAATTCGAATATCACTAGGTAAGAATTAAATAAGAATATATCAACAAGAATACCTTCAAAATGAGGTATGACCATTATGGGTTTACAGTTCTTCCATTTGGGGTTTCAAATGCACCAATTGTCTTCATGTGTTTAATGGATGATATTTTCATAGAATACTTAGATAAGTTTGTCATTGTATTTTTGGATGACATACTTATTTATTCAAATACCGAAGAGGAACATGAGGAGCGCTTGAGGATGGTGCTACAAGTATTGAGAGAACATCAGTTGTACGCAAGGTTGAACAAGTGCTCATTTGACCAGAGGCAAATTCATTATTTAGGCCATATCATATCAGAGGAAGGGATAGAAATGGATATGGAAAATATAAGATCCATTGAAGGATGTCCAACACCAAGGAATGTCTTGGAAGTTAAATAATTCATGGGACTTGAAGGTTACTATAGAATATTTATTGAATGCTTCTCAAGGACTGCACACCCAATTACATCCTTGCAAAAGAAGGGTGTGATATTTGAATGGACTCTGGACTGTGAAAAGAGTTTTCAACACTTGGAGAGTTTATTGACAAATGCACCAATTATAAGGATTGTTAATCTAAATGAAGACTTCACTATATGTGTGGATGCTTGTAAAGAAGGACTTGGGGGAGTCCTTAGCCAGAATGGGCATGTGGTATGTTACGAATCAAGGAAATTAAAAGAGCATGAAAGCCACTATGCTACTCATGATTTAGAATTGGCATCCATAGTGTATGCCTTGAATATGTGAAGGCACTACCTCATGGGAATAAGATTTAAGTTGAGAACAAACCATAGCAGACTGAAATATTTGTTTGGATAACCAACTTTAAATGCAAGGAAAAACAAATGGTAAGAATTCCTCTGTGAGTATGACTTTGATATAAATCATATCAAAGGTAAAGAGAACAAGATGGTTGATGCACTCAATAGGAGGTTGCATGAGATGCATGCTAAAACCATTAACATGTACAAATTAGATTTGAAAGACGAAATTTTAGATGCTGCAAAATCATATCAACATTATGTGGAAATAAAGAAAAAAATCGCAGCAAGGTATTTTGCAACAAAAAAATAAAGTTTTTCAATTAAAAGAGGATGAAATCCTCATTTACAGGGGCAAATTTTATGTGCCAAAGTTTCAGGAGTTGAAAAATATGATATTAAAAGAAATGCACAATGTTGCTTATGTTGGGCACCCACGATACCAAAAGACGATTGAAGTTGTTAAGAAACAATATTATTAGTTAGGTATGAAGAAAGAAGTGGATGATTTTATTGTCAAGTGTTTGGAATGTCAAAAAGTCAGGGCTGAGCACAGATGCCCAACTGGTTTGCTACAACCATTGCCCATTCCTGAGTGGAAATGAGAAGTTGTAAAAATGGATTTCATCACTAAGCTGCCCAAAACAACATGATTCCATCATGGTAGTGGTGGATAAGCTTACTAAATCCACCCACTTTATTCTAGTAAAGTTGACCCACAAAGAATACAAAATTGTTGATATTTATATGAGGAAAATTGCTAGGTTACATGGTGTGCCCAAGACAATTGCATCTGACAGAGATCCAAAATTTACATCAAATTTTTTGAAAGGATTATTCACAGGATTTGGGACAAATTTAAAATTTAGCACAACCTATCATCCAAAGTCAAATGGGAAAACAAAGAGAGTCAACCATGGGATTGAGGACATGACAAGGATGTATGTGATGGATAAACCATCAAAATGGGAAGATTATTTGCATTTGGTTGAGTTTTCTTATAACAATGAGTATCACAAATCTATAAAGATAATCCTATTTGAAGCACTTTATGGAAGAAAGTGCAACAGACCGGTAAGTTGGGACAAGCCAACAAATAGAGTAGTGGTTGGGCCAAAATTACTCAGGGAAATGGAAAAGTAGATGGTTAAAATAAAATAGAATTTAAAGGCTTTCCAAGATAGACGGAAAATTTATGCTGATAAAGGAAGAAATCACAGAGAGTTTAAAGTGGGTGACCATGTGTTCTTGAAAGTAAAGGCCAAGAGAAGTTCCCTAAAGTTGAGAAACTGATCAAAGATGGAAATATGTTATTGTGGGTCGTTTGAAATCCTAGAGTGCATTGGTCATGTTTCATACATGATTGCACTACCTGCATCGATGTGTATTAATAATGTATTTCATGTATATTTTCTTAAAAAGTATGTACCTAATGCTAATCATGTCATTGATTGGAATGTGATTTAGGTGGAACAAGAAAGTGAATTCCTAGTTCAATCGTTGTGCATATTGGATCAAAAAGTCAAGTTTCTCTAGAATCAAGAAATAGGAATGTTAAAGGTCCAATGGACCTATTAAGGTCCCGAGGACACAACCTAGGAACATGAGGATGCCATGCGAGAAGAGTACCCACATCCTTTTGCTGATTTTGTTATTGTACATGTGTATATAATGCACTAAGGATAATTCATAAATAAGGGGGAGGGGAATGTAATACCCCTAGGCTAAACCCCAATTATAATGTAAATGTAAATGTACATATAGGATGGTGAGCCAAGACATTTTGGGATAGATTTCCTTTGTATATATGTATTTTGAGGCCACAATGCCTGTGTGGTTATTAGAATGGAGAGACTGGATGTTAAAAGGCTAGGGAGCCTAAGTTTTCAAAATGTAATAACACTCAGATTTTAATGAAAACACATCATTGTTGCATACCAAATAGACAAAAGAGTATTGGGAGATAAACTCCACTAGAATAGGAAATGGGGTCTAAGAGTCTAGGAAAGGGGCTAAGCTAAAGGGGCTTAAGACCAAAGGAATATTTTATTAATATTTCTAAAGTCTAAAGTCTAAAGTATGGGATATTCATTTTATCCCAAGTCTCTAAGGGGAATGTATCACCATGTGGTGGTCCATGTGGGGGAGCCCATGTCCTTCCCAACATGACAAGTATCAAGTTGGGAACATGCACATAAGTTTGGGGGATTTTAGTTCATTTCTTATTATTTCTTCATCATTCTCACATAAACTAATCTTCTGTCATTCATACTTTCATGCTTCTATCATCTTTACCCGCATAATGGAAATATTTGGAGCTATGGGAGAACATTAACCTGAGAATTGGGATAAATAGGTGTGTTGTGAGGCCCATGAGTTATTGAAGAAGCAATTTGTCAGGCCTGTGAGCATTCTCTCCAGGTGATAGAATTGTTGGGAATTGATTCCCAAGGTGTCAAGCTGCAACTATAGGGCTCTGAGAATTTTTTTTCTGACATGTTGATGAATCCTTGGAAGGGAAGAGGGGCAACTGAAGGAATGTTGAGTAGAGAAGGGGCACACTTCTTGGGGTGGGGAAGGCATGTGGGGAATGAGGGACTGTAATTTTTATTCTAGAGTTGGTACCTAAGTCCAAGTTTTTTGTTTTTATCTGAGAGACCTTAGTTTGGTTTAGGATTTTTTTCCCAGGTGGAGTTATAGCCCCAAATCGAGGGTGACCTGCTGCTTAGTTTATGAGTAATAGAGTCTAAGGCTAGGAGGAAAGTTTGAGATCTGCATGCAGTTGGTGTACATTTTTACCAAAGATAAGTGTCTATTGTGTGTTTGATTTATGTGATGTGTAATTATTCATGTGTTTTCTACATGGGTTTTCCTGTATAATATTGTTTATGTTTATTTATTATTATTCTGCATAGTTCTGTGCATATGCAGAGCATTTTCATGAAATAAATTGGTATCGTAGTTTGGAAAATTTGTGTGGCATTTTCGAGCTCATGGATGGAGATGCTACATGGGGGATGAGTACAATCATATTGGGGAAGGGTGAAAGTTAAGAAAACAAGAGAAAGAGAGGAAATTTGTATGGGTAAGGGGACCAAAATTGAACATTCACGTTTTTTGCATAAAGAGTTGTTTTTTACATGGGGTTTTCTAGTCAAGAATGGAGTTTTGAGTGTTGAATATTGAAGGTAGTTATTGTGGGAAATTTTAGTAACTATTTGAAGATGAAAATTTCATGGAGATAAAGGCTGCATGCCTGGGTGTAATGTGTTGTTCAAAATTTTCCAAGGAAGCATGCATTTTGTTGTTGGGAAAATTTGTGTTTGTAGTTTTAGAATTCTTGAGGTCCTAGCAAGTAAATTTCCTATCCAACCTGTGTTGGAATCCATGGAGGGGAGTGGAAAGGCCTGAGGGATTGAGAGTAGTGAAGGGTGATTCAATCCCTTGGGTTGTGCATCTTGAGGGGAAGAGAGATGGTGGACTAGAATTTGCTGTGAGAATTGATTGTTGAGAGGGGGACATTAGCTAGCCTTATGAACCATGACCATCTCTTGTGGATTCATATCCCCAGATCAGGGGTGGATTGTTGTTAAGATATGGAGAAATAAGCCTATAGTTGGGAGGAACGTCCATCCTTTGAAATGGGTTGCACATTTTATAAGATCAATGTTCTATTTGTTGTGTTTACTCATGTATAATGTTAATGTAGTTGTTGTGCAATTCACTCCGAGATATAATTGGTTATGATTGCTTGTTGTGAGACGAAAGATGCATTCAAGTCTCTATTTTAAGGTTGAATGGTGTTGTGTGTTATTTACTTGTTGCCATGCATAGTTAAGAAATTGCAATTACGTTTTTAATTAGTTTGGACTACTGCATGAGTTTGAATGTCATGCTATGTTTTATTTCCGCATATAGATTTGGTATCATAAAGTTTCATTAAGTCATTTTCTCAAGTGACAATGCCTAGCGAGGGGTTGGGTACGTTACATAGTGGTATCATAGCTTAAGTTTAATATTGGACCCCTATGGACCAACAACTAGTGTGAATTTGGGAAAATTTGTTGTTACAGACCTTGGTCTGAGTGAATTAGGGAAAAATGATGAAGAATCATAACAAAAATCCCCAAATTCGTGTGAAAATTATAGTTTTGAATTGCCCAGAACTATCTGAGATGTTTAATGGCATCAATCGTTCGGATTGCTGAGTTAAATTCAACCTGCAAGGTCACATTTTGTGTTTTAATGGAGGTAGACAAAGCTCGGAGAGTTCAACGAATTGACAATCGAGATCGTGTCTAATTTTGAGATCGATGACCTAGATTCATTTTCATGAACTTAAAAATTTATAAGGATTTCTGAGGTTGATAAGGTCTGATCGATCAACGACCAGAATTTGTTTTCATCCATTTAGAAAAAGGATCAAATCGATGATCAAGATTCATTTTTCAATTATTTCAAAAATAGATCAAGTCAACAATCCATATTCATTTTTAGTCGTTTGGAGGTTGGGGTTGATAAATAGCTAGGGTTCATCGGTAGAGTTGGGAAAATTTCGACGAATCAATGGATCAGATTATTTCGATTGGGATATTGACAGTCCAGATCAATCAGAGAGTGATAACAAATTTTCTAAGTGTTGGAGTTTGCCAAAGGAAATATTCTAAGGATGATGGTCGATGGTCGGGTCGACCATATTGCTAAAGTGTTTGGTCACCCACAAAAATCGTCGATGGCCTATGGGTCGATAGTCGAGTGTCGGCCAAATTGAGAGACGTGTTTTGAATGAGAAAGAGAAATGGTTGATGGTTGGGCGTTGGCTGAATTCAACAAAGTATTTTGATTAAGCAAGATGAATGGTTGATGATTGATGGGTAGATGGTGGGGTGTCAATTGATTTCAACAAGGTGTTTAGGTCATCCAAGAGAAATGGTTAATGATTGATGGAGAAAAGAGGAGGATGACATGTCATGACACATCATCCAAGTTAACACCTCAGGATGACATGCCATGCAACATTAACATCCACGTGTCATGCCACGTCAATAGTCACCACATCATCCAATAAGTGGATGACGATCGATGGTCAGGTTGGTCGAATTAGAGAATTTTTATCGTTGGTTAACAGGAATGACCGATGGGCCAATATTCAGGTCGATCAAATTGACAAGGAGTTTCATCCGCCAATGAAAATTGTCGATGGTTGATAGCTGATGGTCAATTTGACTTGTTCATAGGTTTGCCACAACCAATTTCCAAAGGAAATGGGTCGATGGTTGATGGTCGATTCGACAGTCTAGGAATCTAGGGAAGATCGATGACTGATATTTCACCCGATTTTAAGATCAAGAACTCAGATTTAAAGGTTGATATAACAATAAAGAAATGAAGTTTCTATGATTTTTTGAGTTTTTGAATGTCATGAACTTGTGAGGAAATTTTGATGCCCTAAATGATGTTTTTAGGAAATAAAAATCCAGGTAAATAGAGTGCATCTCAAATAAAAGAACTCAGAGATCCAATGACCTACTTCGAGTGCAAAATAGAGCTCGTATGAGAAAGTTAGAACTGAAATAGTTAAGGTAAAATTTTGACGCTAGTTTACTTCAAGAGGGAATAATTCCTTGTTCATAAGTCCATTTGAGGCACAGGAGTAGTCTATGGAAGTATTATGATCCATAGAAGATAGACATGGAGCTATATTTGGGATCTAGGTATGTGAAAATGTATAGGAGGAGAAATAAGACACCGTTAGCACACAAGGATAAAAAGGGAAAAACATTCAAAAACATTTTTAGCCATAACTTTCATATCATAGCTCATATTTGAGAAAACAAATAGTCATTGGAAAGGTATTGAGGAGGAGAAGACACATTTTTACCTAGAATTTTGAATTGGGTGCTAAAATATTTCCAGAAAGTAATAAAATAATTATGTAGCAGTAAAAGAGTGGAAATTGGAGCATATGGATATTGTAACTTTTTTCTCAAAACTTAGAATGAGGCATGAGTACAGTTGTTGGAGAGTTGTTTCGAAGAATAATGTGTTTAAGGAGTCATATTTTGATTTGGTGCATTTTTTTATTCATAAATTGATGTGAAGAATAACCTATAATCTAATTAATCAATTTTTTCGCAATATTTTTAATTCTAACAACAATTATATGCATATTATTGTAGAATTAGAGATACAGAAAGAAGACTATAGTCCCTATACGAGAAATAGAGATATAGATGATGCAAAAGAGTCTTATAGCCATAAATAAGAGATCATAGGTCTGTATGTCAGCATGGATAATACTGAGACACAATCTAATGGAATAAGAGACAAGAAGGAGCATGTAACTAGGAGAAACTTTTAAAGAGAAGTGTAGAGTTATAGGGTCGATAATGAAAATATCATGAAATCCCAAGAGAAAATATTAAAAAGAATGAATATGCTGCAGAAACAACTCAACAAATATTTGGGCACAAAGTAGGAAGTTCTTGATGCAAGGAAAGTGGAAACATCTAGATCTCATGATAGGAGATATGATCATGGAGGATCTAGATGGTCAAGGAGCATTAGAAGGCACCAACATCATCATTCCCCATGGCACTCACACAGAAGAGCATATGCACATTCAAGGTAAACAATCAACCCAAGTATTTCTCTTGTAAGACAATAGAGAAGGAGACATGGGTCAGATAGCTTGCAAGGGGAGCTGAGAAAAATCAAGACGATGGAGAAAACAAGAAAGAAGAAGATGTATAAGTATGGTTGTTGGGAAAGAGGAAATATTTCCAGTTGCATAATTAATCATCAAATGCAGAAGCCAGAATTGTAGCCTACCACCTTCAAGAAAAATAATCTATGTGGTGGGATCGACTGAACCAAGTTAAGCACCTTAACGAGAAGATAATTTCTTGGAAGCGATTCAAGAAAAAATTTCAGTAGCAATACTTTTTAGAGAAAGATTCTGACAAGAAGATGCAAGAGTTATTTGAACTCAAACTTGGGAACATGACTATGGATGAATATGAGATAAATTTCTTAGAACTTATTAGGTATGTGAGCTTCATTAGGGATGAGAAATTCAAAATTCAGAGGTTCTTGAGTCGATTTCCATCCTTCTACGAGGATAAAATTTAGTTTGATGAGCCTAAAAATTTAGAGGAATCCATAAGAAAGGCTAAGTGTTTATATGATCATAAAAAAGGAAGCTTGGATTTTCAAAAGGCTTGGGATGACAAGAAGAAAGGAAACATTGATCAAAGGAAGAAATAATTTAAGCCACCTTTTATAAGGAATAGTTCTCAAGCACATAAGAAAGGGCATCCATCTCAAGGCGATTAGAAAATGACATATTCCTTGGGAAAAAGGCCAAGACAGTAGCCCATAAAATGTTTAGGATGTGAAGGAGTGTTATGGGACTTATCAGTAAATGCAGACATAAACAGATCTCCCTAGATCCACCTATATCTAGAACAAAACAAAACAAAATATGATGCTTTCCCTAAGCTCTAATCATTGAGTTTACTATTTAAAAAGAGATAGGCAACATACCGTTTAAATATCACTTCCTATTGTTGTTGTCATCCTAGCTCCACTCCAGTGCTCCTATGATATTGAATCTGCAAGGGAACACAATCCAACCAAAGTGAAAGCAATAATATACTCAACGAGAACCTATGTATGTGATCAAGGAATCATACAATAAAACAAGACGTGTTTTATGGGAAAGAAACATATCAATGTTATTATATTTAAGTGAAAGTGGATATTACAACCAAAGCCTTGATGTTGCAAGGTCCCCTTCCGATGATCCTTTGCTCCAACACACATACTTTCTCTAATCTTGAATGAAGAAGATCCACAATGACTTGAAGAACTGAAATGAGGCTCTCAAGAATGATCCAATGCAGAACCCTCCATACAATCTTATCCTATTCAAACTTCATTAACCTTAGCCTTTTCCATGAGAAATCCCTGTTTATGTAAGGGAAAGAGAGATGGTTAAAGAGATTAGGATGATTCCACCAAATCAGAGAAGTGAGTAATATTCCAACCATATAGATTCCACCTCATCTTCTAGAAGATCCCCTTCTAGAAATTTCGTGAAACTTGACCTTTTCTTAGTCTTTTGACATCGTCGCACCCTAGTTGTAGAGCAACATGCAGAGACGTCACAACCTAGATTTAGGGCAAGGGGCGACGATCAAACATCGTCGGACCCTGTGTATAGTGCAACATGCAACGACCTTCCTTAATGGGGTTTTTGAGAAGAGAAAGTCAGTCACTTTCCTCATGAAGAACAAATATTTTTGGGAACATGAACACATGTTGTCAATAGATCACTGGGGTGACCAAAATAAAGTGTAACATAATTCCCCCCAAAGTATGAGGTTGGAACTCATGATAGCTGAAATACTTTGTAGAATGTGTGTGTCGGAAACAAGGATCGCACTGATCGGGAACCTGCAAACAATCAAGCATCAACATAATAATATACTATTGTCTGAGCTAGGCATTCCCATACTCAGATTACAAAATATCAAATGAATCATGGCCACTAAATATACACTGTGGATCCATGTCACTGTGAATCGACATAGCCACCAAGAATACACTATGGATCTATGCTCTAAAGAATTCAAATCTGGACATAGCCATGAGACATACAAAGTGGATGTATGTGTCAATACAAATCATGAATACTCCATCACAACCTAGAACAAAATGGGATGATCTAGGGTCTTCATTTCCATTGTCCTTAAGTACAAATCTAACCATGCAATTATAGGTGCTGAAGTCGAACATGGTGGAAACCATTTGATTACCGGTCATTAATGAAAACCATTAAAAAGTGAGAGAGAAATCACCAGTGATGTCAATGACTCCCAAGGTACCCCAGTACAATCTAACGAATGTGAATAAATGACTTGAAGTCAAACAATCGATGGAATATCCCAATCAGGGGTCAATGATGTGAACCCAATATCGAAAGCGAAGAGACTTGCCATTGAGGCATGCAGGCTCTAAGGTACTAAATGATTTCTAAGTCTCGTTCCTAGATAATGAGTTGAATTCGAAAGGAAAATAATCATCACAGGAGGGCCTTGACATATCCCCCATCAATGACACAAAATGAGTAACAGATTTGAGGTAGATAAGAGCATGAAGTGATTTGAAATTGAAACAAGGAAGGTTGACATGGTAGAATATTTATAACTGCAAATGGCTGAATCAATAGGAGGCTTATTAAATATGGAATTCTCTTAAACATATGAATGACACGACAATGGTCTTGGAAACATCGACTCAAGGAGGACCCAACATATGGACATGTGGATGGTCAAACGAGAGACAAATGTCTTTCCCAACTTGGATACAATGATGAAGGGGGGTGTCATGTTCAAGAGCGACTATTACTGCCACTCACATGGATATAGAGACATATTTCTTTCCCAATTCCCCCACACCATTTCTGGCGAGTACCTCTTTATTTTTACACAATCTTGAGGAGGATAACATATGCTTGTTGATGTAAGCTCATCCTTTGGATGAGTCCCTCGGAGTATGTTTAATGAACCCTAAGAAGGAGTGGTTCGGTCCCATATGGGTCTTTCGATCTTTTTTTAATGAGTCCAAAGAGAGAAAA
>ML804935.1:166531-178916 GCA_009831015.1 Picea engelmannii | reverse complement strand
TTTCTTGCCACCTTAAATGCATTCTCCAATGATTTGGGTTCCCAAAGGGGAACCTCATGTTGAATGTTATCCTTTAAAGTTCCTATGAATACATCAATCAAGTGCTCATCTGGAATATCTGTTACCTTTATATTCAATCTTTGAAAGTTCTCAATGTGCTCGATAACTGCACCCTTTTGCTTGAGATTTATCAATTGGCTAAAGAAGGTATTGCTCCTTGTATCTTCACAGTGTGCTATCATTTATTCCATGAAAATTGTCCAAGTGACGAGTGATTTGCAAGAACAAAGCCATTGATACCATACAAATTGATTGGGTTCTAAATATAAAGAAGAAATTCATACCTTTTGTGTATGTGGCACATTATGTAGATCAAAGAATTTCTCCATCTGAAGTATCCATGTGATTGGGTCATTGCCATCAAACTTCCTCATATTAATCTTAGGAACGTGGTTGATCTTCAACCCAAAGTTGGAGTTTCTCCATTCTTGATTCACCTTCCTTGTGTCATCATCATGAATTTCATGGGATGCATTTTCACTTTCAGGTGTCTTCTCTGTTACGAAATTTTTCAATACTTCCATGATCTCCTCTTTTAAACCATCCATCTTAGTATTTATTTCCTCCAACTGACCTTCCATCTCTTGTAGTTCATCTTTTGTTACTATCTTCTTTTGTAAATCATTTATGTCCCTACGCATTTCTTCACCTTCTTCAAGAGTCCAAGTAGGATTGTCTGGAGGCTTATCTGGTGTAGAAGTTCCCTTTTTGGGTGGCATGTTGGCCAAGTATCACTTTTGAACCTTGATTTTGAAGTGGTTTTGCTAGACAATCTTTCTTCTGTTGTATCTCCCAAGTTTCGGCCCTTCTGGGTATGAAACTTTCTTTTATGTAGTTCTTTGATATTTATTCTCTTCAATGCCATAGGTCTAATCAAAATTGTATGTGCCAAGTGGAATTTACGGTAACTTCCCAACAACTTGCTGATTTTTGGCCTTTCCAGAAGATCTCACTTGTATAGTGTTCCTCGCACAAAATAATTGATATAAAATTCTGAATCTCATACCTAAAATACTACAAAATGTCCACTATCCAATGAAACCAGTCTAACTCAATTTGGATACTCTAGGAATAAGTTATGATTGTCTTACCTGGAACACCTTCTTGATACTAGTCAATAGGACTAGTCAAATACCCTATCTTCCACAGGGTGTATCTACAAATGTAAGATGACCGAGAAGCTGAAATATTTACCATATATACCTTACTAATTTTTGTGAATATCCTCTAGATTTTAGGGTCTGAAACGTTACAAAAGTTTTTTTATAGAAAAAATTACGTAATGACTTAGTTCAGGATGATTCCATAACCCTATCTTGCACATGATTTATCTCTGAAAGTATAAGGTCCCAGGAGATGAAATTTTAACCCAACGTACCCTGATCCATCTACTAAATATCCTCCAAGATGTTTCTTCTGAAACGTTGTAGAAAAAAAGTTATAGGGAAAATTCTAAGGTGTCTCAGATGTAGCAGTAAAACCCTAAAACCTTGAGCTCTGATGCCATATGTTAAGAACCAAATATTAATATATCATAGAAAAACCTCAGAATAAGTTCTCAACACTTTGAAAAAGAGATAATTTCAGATAATAAGCCTCTTCAAGGGGGAAACCTCCTTTTACCCCACATAAATGTTCAAGTACAAGATGACTCCAAATGACAATGTCTCCTTGGTATATATAGGAGACTAGGAGGTATAATTACAACTAATGGAATAAATCTGACATAAATAAAATAACATTACTAATGTAATATGCCCCAATTAAGGGGTAATGAGCCAATATTAGGGCTTAACATAAACTACCACCCAACATACATTTTCTTCAAATACTGTAACGAGCGTGAAAAGAACAAGATCGCTCAACAATCTTTTCGTTTTTACGGAGGGTGAAAAGAGCTTAAAGGATACTCCATATGTTTTGTTTTTTGTTTTACCATTACGAGTCTAAAAAAGCGATAAAAGTGTACTCGGTTACATTCTCATTGATTTACGAGCACGAGAAAGGACAAAAACTAAGCTTGAAGTTTTTCCTGAAAAACCCTAAAATAATTTGTACATGAAACAAATGTATAAAAGGAAACCAAAAAGGTGTATCCTTGTTCAATGTTTCACTCCTAGATTTTTCATCTGCAAAAATCAAACACTTGCAACATTGTTAGGACTTTAGGGTTTAGGCAAAATATATAAAATAATATAAAATATAAATGAAAAAATGAAAAAGTCCATAAAAATGGGTAAAACTTTATTTCACTATACCATTTGTTATTTCACCCAAACCTTGTTCCAAAACCCCTTATATACCTTGATTTTACACTGCGTATTGTGGAAGGCACGGTTGATCATTCGACGAATGGTCTCCGTAGAACATGTAATTTTCATCTCTTTCAACTTTTCATGGATTAAAATTTTCTTTTTGTTGGTTAAAAATGACTTTTTGAGTTAGGTTTTCAAGGGTACCTATGCGCGAAGGTCATCGAAGGATCCCTATATCGAGCCCTGTGATGGCCCCGGTTCGTTGCAGGCGGCCTTAACACTAGCCTGCGACAACTCCACACTTTACGGACGCCCAGGCCTGTGACATGCACAATTCAAATTTTTTTTTGAGATGTATTTGCCAATAAAAGTTTACAGGGAGGAGATAAATATGCTAATCTCTCTTTTATGTTCCATTGCAACTTTTCTATGGTAAGAATGGTGGAATGGTGAGAGAGAGAGAACAAAGAGGAAGACTATTTTGTCGGGAATGGATCGGGAGCAATAAATGCCCTCCGACAGTGTGGACTATTAAAATTCTTTAAGATCCAGGGCATGAGGGACCATCTGAGGCTACTTGAATACCTAGTTCACATGTAGGATGTGAACAAACATGAATTCCATATGGGGAATCACATTCTTACGATAGATATCAAGGATATCTACTTCTTGACTAGGCTATCTCACTGTGGGTCCCAAGTTATTCTTATAGGTAGCAGGGGAGGTGGCAATCCTATAAGCCACTATATTAGTGCACATTGCGTGCCAGGTACTCAGAAGCATAGCGAAAAATTCACTATAAGATATGTTTGAGACTTGCCTCTACGAACCATCCTCTACACCATCACATGCATGGCAGGGAGTGCAGCTCCCCATATGGCTCTTCAGATCTATTTTCAGTATGTGCTGGAATGTATGGAGCCCCGAGTTTTCAACTGGTGTGATGGGGTTCTCAGAAGCATGAAAAAACAATTGACTAAGTGAAGGAGTGGTGAGTTGAGACAATATGGATACAGTTCGATTTTTGTGTCCTTCTTCCTAGAGAGGGTCCCATCTTTATGCTTGCAGGTAGAGTGGGGTATACCTGCCCCACAGGATTCAAGAATGAAGAGGTGGGTCGATCTCATGGCATGCCATGTTTTTGGTCTTATCATTAAGTATAATGATGTTTTCTTTGGCTGGTTGAGGACCTAGATGCTTATGGTCGATGACTATGCTTATGCTGGACTAGAATTTTGTGGAGATCCTGACCTAGTTCTTCCTGAAGGTTCCCAATGGGGGAACATAGGTAAGAAGGACATTTTTTTTTATGATGTTTTTGTCATTTTTTAATATAAAATGTTTTTATATGTTGTTTATCTGATGACTGATCAAATGCTCTTTGATGATGTAGACATGGGACCTAACCGATCTCCAGGTTAATCCCCCATCTAGAGGCGAGGTGAGAGAGTTGACGTAGCAGGAGTAGTTGTTGCTGACTACGAGATCCTAGAGAAGAACCTAGAGGGGCTCATGGTGAACATCCTAGATGCCTCCATCAACGATATCCCAAGGCATTATCAATGCCATACAGTGGGCATGTCCGATTCCAACGGTCGACTACTTCGTAGAGTAGCATGGGAAATCGCATGTTATAGTGAGCAACATCCTTGATGCTCTATTTGTATATGAAGCCATGTGCTTCACATTTTTGATATTTTGGTCTTTAGAAAAAAAACAATTTTGTAACACTTTTATCGTTATATATATATGAGGCTTCTACCGGCTTACTTGTTGTATATACAGAGTGTGATTGGATTTTATAAATGTCTCAAATGTCTGTCTAACACATAATTAGACAAAGCATATGTTAATGTATTTAGAAATCTAGGAATGTGTGGATATTCAATGTAATCAAAGTGACGCTCCAAGAAGCGAATTCATAAATATACCCTTAATAATGTAGGACTTCGAATGGAGTAGACATTACTCAACTATAGGACTACTAACTGTGAATCAAGCCGTACAATAAGGTGAGTGATTCCAAGTGAAACAACGCCAGTTAATAATTTGATGACTGCACTGTATTCCATAATATTATTAGTTGCACGACCAAGGCAAACACCATGTAGACTTATCAATTCATCTGTAGGTGCATAGATTTCCCAAGCAGTAGATGCTAAGTTCTGAGTACTATGACTAGCGCCATCAGCGAAGCCAATGTAGGGTAGAGAAGACACTGACATATGGAAACCAAGCACAACGCAAGGTAAGTAGCTGAAGGTCAAAACCAAACAACGAAAACGCACACAAGAGTATGATACACTATAAGTACAAGAACTCATGGAAAAATGACTTAAGCATGGTACTTCTTTAAGTAAAGCCCATTTCTGGGTTCACTCAAAGGGATTCCATCATAATCAACTAGCTCATAATCTCCCTTGTCCAACACACGTTTGACAATGTAAGGACCTCGCCACATGGCCTCAAATTTACCGGCCTCTAGAAAATCATGATCATGTTCGTAAATAAGAACTAGATCACCTTCAGTAAAAACATGTGGATTGACATGTTTGTCATATTGGAATTTAACATGTTTCTTCTGAGTTTCAATGACTAAGGCGACGTCGCAATGGGTTTAGTCTAGTTGCATCAGATACAAAAGACACTCTTCTTCGATAAAGATATTGGGGAGAAGTTCAACGACGAGTTTCAAAGACGGTATTTCACATTCAATCGATAATATAGCTTCGATACCATAAAATAGCTGGAAAGGTGTAAATCCCGTGGTAGATGTAACAGATGTTCGATAGGCCCATAATGCTAAGAACAACATCGTGCACCAACTTGTCTTATGAATTCCTATCATCTGTTGAAGCATAATAATGAGAACTTTGTTGATTGCTTCAACCTAGCCATTGGCTTGTGGATAATAGGGGGTTGATTTTTCATGGCGAAGCCCCAACTTTTTAGTAAGTTCAGACATCATAAAATTCTGAAAATGACTATCGTGATCAATAACAATGGCTTGAGGGACACCAAACCTAATAATGATATGATTGAATATGAATAATACTGCAGTTTTCCCAGTGTTATCAAATGTAGGCATTGCCTCGACCCATTTAGTGAAATAATCCATAGCTACAATGATGTATCCATGCCCCCCGTCTGAGTGAGGGTTACATGTCATGAAGTCAATGTCCCATATGGTGAATGGACCAATAGAAATTATAGGATGTAAGGGAGAAGGATGATATCTTATCTTGTTATTATAAGTTTGGCAAGCATGGAATTTATGAACAATAGTAATGAGATCCTTAAACAAAGAAGGCCGGAAATAACATGCTCGTAAGATATTTTGGGCAGTGGCATACCTAGACATATGACTGCCACATGCTCCAGAGTGACAGTCATTCAAATCTTTCTCAGCTTCATCATAAGTGAGACATCGTTGAAATATAGAATCAATAACACGACAATAAAGGGTATCACTGAGAATGATGTATTGTCAAGCTTGATAGCATGTACGACGACGATCCGTGCTAGATAGATCGAGCCGAAAAGTTTTAGTCTGGAGATAGATAATGATATCTCTGTACCATACATCATCAGAACTAATCAGAAAAATGGATTCGTCACGCAAGGAATCCTTTGCCACATTTTCTGTCTCAGTGGAGGGAAGGTCACATATCAATTCGACAAAAACCAATGATTTCTTTGACTTGGAGCATTCGAATTCCAAATCAAACTCATGGAGAATCACTATCGATTTGGAGTACTTTCCCCTAAGAAATTTTCGAGTGAGGATGTGTTGCATGGGGTTACAATCAGAAATAACTGTGGTCTTGCATAATAAGATGTAGTGACGAAAACGTTGGACAACTTGAACAACTACCAAGTCCATTTTCTCCACATGTAGGTATTTGGTCTCGGTAGTCGTGAGACTCTGACTCAAATAATGTATCACATGGTCATCATGTGAATCATCCTCTTGGACTAAGACCATAGCAATGGTAGAGTCCAGAGCAGCTAAGTATAGGAAGTAATCTCGACTATAGTCAGGGGGAAACAATAATGGTGTATGGGTTAATGCAAGTTTCAAACATTCAAAGGATTTGTTTGCAGTATAATCCCATACCAACTCGTAACCTTTCTTGAGTATCCGAGTGAATCCTTTCATTAATTCAGTGTAATTGGGGATGAAACGACGCAAAAAGTTTGCCTTCCCTTGTAAACTTTGGAGTTGGCGTAATGGGGAAGGAGGAGGTAGATTAAGGATAGCCTCAACCTTCAAGGGGTCTACTCAAATCCCATGTATCGACATGATAAAACCAAGAAGTCGACCAAACTCTATGCAAAAAACACATTTGTGTGGGTTTAAGAGGATATGTTAATAACGACAACGTATGAAAATGTCCCTTAAATGTGTCGAGTGATCTTGGCAATGCATGGAATGCGCCAGTAGATCGTCAAGATAGGGTTACACAATGTTCTTAATATCATGGAAAGCATAAGACAAAGAGCATTGAAAAGTTGCGCCAACATTCTTGATACCAAAGGGTAATTTCTGGTAGGTAAAGGTTCCCCAAGGGAAGATAAAAGTGGTATTGTTTTGGTCCGCGAGTAAAATATTAATTTCATTATAGCTGGAGAAACCATCCATCAAGGAGAAGATTCCATTGCCGGCACAATTGTCGATTATCTAGTCAACAAAAGGGTTTTGGTAATTGTCCTTAGGACAAGCCTTATTTATGTCCCTATAATGTACAAAAACATGGATGGTACCTTGTTTCTTATTCACCAGAACCAGATTGGATACTCAATCAGTCAAATCCACGGGATAGACAAAGCAAGCTTTAAGAAGTTTTTCAACTTCAAGCTTGATAGCAGTAGATTTGCTTGGGTGTACTGGGAAAAGTCTTTGTCAAATGGGTTTATCATCCGGGTACATCTTAATTTCGTGCACAACAATATCAGGATAAATTCCTGAGATCTCTTCGTAACTCCAGGTGAAAACGTCACAGGATTCCTGGAAAAGGGATTTATACGTGTGGACCTCATCAGTAGAACATGAGGCCCCGATATGAACATTCTCCATGACTTCGGGTTTAATGGATATTTCAAGAGAGACGGTAGGTGAAATGTTGCTCAATTTCCCTTCGTACAAAACATCATGTGTTGACTCAAGAACTGAAGAAATAACAACAACGGTCGACAAAGTCAAAATCCGTTGGTAACTCTCTATGGTATCACATTCTTGGAAGAGAATGGAGCGATGATGCCCAACGTCCTAGGGCATGTCTTCCATAGACATGACTGACATTATCATCTCATCACTAGGAAAGACCATGTGAAACGGATCAGGAGATGAATCACAGAGAGAGGGAGAGGAGGGGGTTGTCGATTGAATAGCTTGGTAAGCATATTCGACTGGACTTAAAGGCATCTTGTCGCTGTAAGGAAGGTAATCACTAGGGCTAGGTACTACCCATGGGTCATATGACTTAGGGGTTTCACGAATAGTGGTGGATATCATGTTAATAGAGGGAAAAAAAGGAGGGGGAATATCGAGTGGTGGGATTGGAAATGTACCCATCAAAGTTGAATCTTTCAGAATATCTACTCTGAAATTTGCATAACCAGGAGGTTTCTTCGAGATAAAGGAAATGTTGCTAGTACGAGAATTAGAATTAAAGAAGGCCAGTTGTTCAACAGTAATGACCTTTCCTTGGTGCGGGAAACGTAACACACAGAAAAGGGTAGACACAACTACACGCATGGAATCAATCCAACTACGACCAAGTAAAATGTTATAATCAAGAGGTGCATCGAAGACCTCAACCTCGACATCGACCGATTTACCTTCAAACATAATAGACAACAAGGGAAGAACACCGTAAGGTTTAAAACCTATACCATTGAAGGCCTTAAGTGTATTGTATGATTCAGTGAGGGCGTGAGAGCCAATGGCTTTCCAACAAGTAACGGACATAACACAAGTCGAGGCTCCTTCATGGATAATGGTTCTACAGATATTCTTGTTTTCAACAATAACTTGGATCTGAAATGCCAACTGAGGAGGAAGCGTTGGAACGTGATCTTCCAAGTCAAATATTATTAAATTGGTATTCGAGGGATGAATTCCACCAGTGGATTTTAACGCTGCCTTTCGTTGAGCAGGATAACTTTGAAGGACTTCAAGAGATGGCCTCATCGAGGGTGCTTGCACAAGATCTTCTACAATACTGTAGTTTTGGGCAGCACATGTGTGAAGATTGAATGTAGACTTTCGAGCAATGCCCTTGGGAGGAGGGCGAAGAACTGTATTGAGACCCGGTCTTTTGAGATGAAGAGGACCATTTGGAGGTGAAGTTGGGGGAGAAGGTTGAACCAACGAAGGTGGTATATCATCAACTTTCTCTTTTGAAGGAGAGTAATCTTTGGTGCAAGTTGCGATTGCAACTTTGTTCTTTTTAGAGTCACCAGTACACATAAGGACATAAGATGAGGTAGAAGGGGAAGATTGATCATGAATGACTAGTTGGGCTTTCTGTTGAGAAGGGAAAGGTTGCGAAAAAATGATAGGTGTAGAAGGTTTCTTGGTTCCTTGGAGGAACTTAGTAACCTTAGCACATCTCAGACAATCTTTCATGTAATGATCGCCACCACAAATAAGGCATGGGTAACAAGGTTTACGTTTATCTTTCTAATCAGCGATTTGTTTTTTGGCTTTATCAGATCATGGATTATTATTCTTGTCCTCCTTGTTCTTACCCTTTCCCTTATTTTTATCTTGGTTTTTCCTGGCAGGTGTGGATTGAACAGAATTAACCTCAACAGTCTTACTGGTGGAAGGAGTAGGAGCAGGAGTATTTTGTGCATTAGAATTATTAGATTTGGGATTGGTGTGACTGGCGTGTGCAAACTAAGACTCAACATGAAATGTGCCAATCATACCATCAACAACATGAGAATATACTGGGGGTGTCGGGGTAGGGTTTGTGGAAGGACAAGGAGCATCAATGATCAAATTGTAAAGTGTTCATGTTTGCAAATAAATGAGATCTAGATACTGAGCATGACTAATCGCCTTCTCTTCAGTGACAAAACCACCCATGGTGACATCACGAGAAATAGGTCTAATGAGTGATTTGGTAAAAAACTTAGACAATAGTTGATCAAGAAGAGGAACTTTGATTAAACGTCTTCTTCTCTTCCACTCATGGATGTGATCAGAAATATGAGTGGATGAGGATTGTTTGAAAGAACTCAAAATTTTGGTTCCTGTCTTGTATCGAATTGGCAACTGGTAATGTGTCAAAAAGGCCATGGCTAGGGTGTTAAAGTCATTGAAGAATCCTTGCGGTAACTCGATGTACCATTTTGTTGCTGAACACATGAGAGTTCATTGCAAAAGTCGTAATCAGATGGAGTCATCCATCAAGGAGTTGGATGAACAACACAGATGAAAAATCATAACATGATTATTTAGATCCTCTCCTGCTCGACCGTCAAATTTAGGAATTTCGGACGGTAACTTGGTCGGTATGATGGGCCAATAAGGAGAATGTAGGATGGGATCATTCAAAATCCTAGACAAATTAGGTAAATCCAAAGTGGTTAGAAAAGGAAACTGTCGGTTCACTTGAGGAAACTAGTAGTTTTGAGGGGGAAGCCCCTTAGGTATACCAGTAGGACCATAAGCAATCTGCAAATAATTATAAAGTCCTGACAGATTTGGTTGTGGAGGATTTTGAGGCATATAGCCCATAGGGTTGGGTTAAATAGGGATGTTTCCTTGGGAAGGAACATTAGATTGAAATTTTTGACCCCAAGTGGGATTCAAAGAACCTAGATATGGTTGACCAAGTTTAGGGGGTACAAAAAAATTGAGTTGAGGATGTTTCCCCCCAGACGGTTGTAGATTTCCTTGGAAAGGAAGATTCCAAGGTTGAGATTGTAACATAGTTGCATTTTGTTCATAAATTGGATTATGGACTCCAACTTGAGGTTTCCCCCCAAGTTGAGGTTGTTCCCTAATCTGAGGTTGTCCCCGAAATTGAGGTTGTCCCCTAGCTTGAGGTTGACCTCCAACAGGAATCTGGAAACTAGAAGTGACAAACAAACTGGTGCCTCCAACCAGATTGTAACCACTAGGGCTAGGATGGTGAGATCCTCCTAACAAAGGTGGAGGAGGAATTTAAGGCCCTCCGGAGAGAATTTGGGCAGGTGTAGGAACAAACTAACTCGCAACATTATACCCAGGAGGAACAAAAAGTATAGAACCTTCGGATGGAACTTGGGTAATGATAGAAATGGAAGTATTCAGAGATTTATACCAAGGGGGGGAGTGATGGATTTGGTCTAAGAGGAAGCAGTGTCCCAATAGGAGCATGGGATATTACCATATTTCCTGTATGAACAATACTAGCTTGTGGGACTGTAATAGAATGGGCCATCTAGAGAGGGAGAATTGAGTAAGAACCAACCAATAATTGGTCTGAAATGGTGGTGACACTACTAGTAGTACTAGTGAAATGGTCTAAAGGTACAGTGTAGGTAACATACGTCTCAGGCATTTGTGATGCCATAGGTTGATCAGGACTTGCTCCTAGGTTACTGTAAATATCATGTACTGTCAAAGGGATGAAACTAGAAGTTCTGACAGTGTGAGCCGGGGTCCTAAAAGATTCATTGTGAAAAAGTGGATCCTCTACTCCAGATCCTGCGTTAGGTCTGGTGGGTACTTCAGTATTATAAAAAATAACAATTTCTCCAGATGAGTTCATCCAAAGTATACATGCGTCTTGTATAATACTCAACAACGGATTTCAGGGAAGTTGGAAAGCTTCTAAGGAATCCGAAACTATCTAAAATCCTTCCAAAGAGTGAGTGCTTCCAACTTCATAAGTGACTTCATTGTTGACTAGCCCCTCAGGAGAGACTTCTAGCGAGTTAGGAAGCAAAGGTTGGTAAACTTCTAGATATTATGGGGGTAGCCATTTCATCCTATGTGAACGACAAAGGCCAATGTTGGTTGAACCAAATAAAGAACGAAAAAATATATGGCCAACTAGAGAAAACAAAAAAACACTCACTAATAAAATCTAAGAATCAAACCAAGCAAACGAACCTTCTTATTTTGAAGCCACTAGTTGGTGATGAAATCCAACATCGTGAAATCAAGGCAAGAAGGGGCAAGGATAAGCGGGTTGAAAAGTTATGTTGATGACCTACTTAACGGACTTACACCCTCATGCAAGCTCCCACACATAATCATGGGTATACCCTCCAAGGAGCCCGAGTGAGTTTGACCAATGTCGATTCCAAGTACCATGAAGACTTTCCCCTCCACAATCACCTTGTGTAATGACCCTAAATAAATAGGCTACTAAGGTTACCAACTACAAAAATGATTCCTGGGGAAACAATCGACAATTCGATCCACACGCAAAGGCAGGGTATCTATCCCGAAATCAACTCGAAAGCAATACACTCATAATTGTGGGTATACCTTCAAGTGACCCCTAATAATATATGCATTCTCTACATCAAGACCAACAAAGCAGGGTTAGCAACTCTGCCAGTCTCAATGCGAGCTCAGGTTTGACCCTTGTGTGAGAAGGGCTTCCCAGGACAAAATGTAGCAATTGGATTTGAACTCTCCCTATCACAATATACTATTATGTGTTTTGATTCTTTAGAGATTGTGCCTTACAACCTATTCCAAAGCGCTATCCTAGCTAATTTTGGTGAAAAAGATCCCTAGAAAATAAATGTTACTGATAAATTTTAAATTTACGTTGTGTTTTAGAGGTTGTTGTTTACTCAAAAGGGAGATGAAGATGAAACTGATGAAGTTGTGACCTTGACCCAATAAAATGAAAAAAGAGATGAATGTGCAATTTTTCAATTCAATGAACTCTAATTACAGTAGGGAGAAGGTATTGTTTTGAAGTACATGAAAGCTACAAATTGCAATTCCTTAATTTCGAATGAACACAATCCCAAATAACCACCAACTACAAAATTTTCCAATTCTTCTCTTTAACCAATATTTCGAATGTAACAATTTTCTTATGAAAGATTAC
>ML804935.1:113289-152699 GCA_009831015.1 Picea engelmannii | reverse complement strand
CTGATGAAGAATACCCTTCTTGTTAAGGGGGAGTGTTGAAATAATGTAACTACGAAGAGCATTCTTATTATTATTTTGTTATTGGATTAAATCCCCATTGTGGATTAATCATGTCATTATTATTATTGGATTAAATCCCCATTTTGGATTAATCATGTCATTATTATTATTATTGTTATTGGATTAATCCTCATTAAGGATTAATCATGTCGGTAATTGTATAAGGACCAAATCCCCTTTTGCGGATTGGTCATCGGACAATTACAAAGTGTAGAATAAGAAATCGGCCCCAACAGTTATAATGGAAGACCCAGAATTAATTAAAGGTGGGTTTACCCACCCATATTGAGAAGTCGGCCCTACCAGTGAAGAGACACTTCACACGTGCCAGAACTTGTATAAATACAGGAGGCTAGTGCCTCATTTGAACACAACTCACTTGCTTATTCTCTTAAGAGGCAAGCTGCAATTAGAAGTTGGAGAGAGGAGAAGAAGGGTGGTGCATCTCTTGGGGAGGACTTTCTGTATTGGTTTGAGTTATCTCTTGAACATTGTATAAGCTATTTATGATAAGGAAGTTTTTGCTGGGTTTTCTTCCCCTAGAGGGTTTCCCAGGATAACTGTTGTGTCTCTTCTGAATGTGTATTTCTCAGTTATCTTGTTCTTATGATGCTCTTATCTATTGAAATGAAAAGAACTATAATAATGTCATAAACATTAACAAAGATATATATAATAGTGAATGTATAAAGTATGCTGTAAGAACCAGACAATACTTATCCTTGTCATGTATGAAGTAAAAGACTGTTGATCCAATTTACCAACTGAATTAATACAAAAGATATTTTATGTCAATTCTTGGATGTGAGTGAAAAGTTTTAGTCTGTTACTCCCTTAAGAGGTTCCTTGTTGGTTCGAAAAGGGCCCATCGCCCCAACTAAGGTAAACCTCCTTGTATACGTTCTGTGTGTTTGTGTGGATAGTTTATAACAATGTGTGTGTGATTGGTCTTTATTTCATTTTCAGGATTGAGCATTGAGTTAATCATTTTGGATTGGTGTGAATAAGCAAGTGTTAGATCGAATAGACATTTCATTCTCATATGTTGATGGTAGCTATTTCATAATTTGAAGTGTGGGACTGATATTTTGATTTTATGACTGTAGTAGACCTAGTATCGCAAGGGACCAAGAGACTTTATATTTCATCTTCATGTGCTGTAATAAAGTCTCTTAGTTATACTGAACTTACCTTGTGCTGGTTTGATTGAATTACATGAGGTTGAAGTTGGATTTCATTCTGAGAATGGTTGGAATTGATTGTTTTAATTGCTACAGGAGACAAGCTTCTTAAAGTTCATCTTTTCAATTCAAGCACCTGAAATGAACATACTTGTTTCTCTAGGACAACATCTCTTTGATTGACTGATTGTTTAAGTTTCATTATTAGTTTTCTCTTCTAGGTTTATAGAATTCTTTGGAGTATTTAGAAATCTTAGAAATATGATTTTTATGTTATTAATTATTTCCTATATGCAACAGACTTAGGTAGGTTAGTTGTTCTCGACACATATGGTGTAACGACTCTTTCGATTACAAATCCTAGATTGACATTTAAATGAGTGTGAGATATACATTGAACATATTTACACACCAACATTTTGGCGTCGTTGCCAGGGAGTTGTAAACGGTAACAGGTAGCATATTTTTTTATTGGTTTGATGAAGTATTGGATTGTATTTGAGGATAATCTAAGGGTGGGGAGAAGATGGTAAGATGAAAGGGAAGAACATGCGCATCCAATTTGGTGGGGTTGCTCCAAAGTCAGGTTGTCCTCCTACCTCTAATTAGGAATCTGGGTTTTCATTTATTTCATTTTTTTTATGAGTAGGTGCAGGGATAATAAAGGTAGATTTATTGCTCTTAAAATCTCAGAAAAACTAGAAAAGAAAACAAAAAAGAAACCACCCCTTATACTAATTCATCAAAAACTCGCGCAGGAAAAATTCTCAGAGGAGAGAGCTCAAAGGCAGCAACTGCAACAACATAAAAAGGCACTAGATCTGAAGCCACTGTTCAGATTAAATACATAAGGCATGAAGAAAGGGAGGAAGCATTGGCAACCCCATCTAGGGGAGAAACTGGAAAAGAAGCAGAGGTGGTAATAGAAGAGGCTGCATATGTTGATGGAAGGCCACACAAAACCTTGGAACAACCAGAGATACTAGGTAACCTGGTGGTGGAACCATCACTTAGTGGAGAAAATTCACCACCTCCCTACAGATTGCTTGGAAACATGGCAGAAGAAGAGGGAAACATATCCAATGAAACAAAGACATTTGGATTCCCCATACTGGATATTGCTAAAGACGTTTCTATGAAGAACATTCCATTATTTTCACTTCCTCATTTCCGAGGTATGTCGACAGAATACCCTGACTCGTTTTTATTTGAATTTGACATATTGTGTAGGAGCTATAACTACATGAATAATGCTCAAAAATTAAAAATTTTCCTAGCCACACTAAAAGATTTGGCACTGTGGTGGTTCATGAGCTTAGGGGAACACACAATTTTGTCTTGGGATGGTATGAAGGAGACCTTCCTCCATAAATACCAAGATTACTGCAGACCTAGGGATGCTAGGAATGATATATTCAAAATGCAACAATCGGAAGAAGAAAGCTTAGAAGACTACCTAGAGAGGTTCTTATACAATTACCAAAAGACTAAGTAGTTTTCCTTAGATACAACTACATTTAGGGTTGTCTTTATAAAGGGTGTGAGGGACGATTGCATTGAAGTGTTAAACCTCATGAGTTCTGGGGACATATACCAAAATCCATTTGCAGACATAGCAGATTATTGTAAAAGATACTCTCGCAGTCAAGCTAAAACGGGGAAAAGTATAAGGGACCCTACCAACAGAATTGCTAAATCCACATCTGGAGGTGTCACGAGGATTGAACTAGGAAATATATTGGAAAAATTTAAAACATATATCCTACACACCATCAGTTCCCAACTAGATACCATGAAAATTAAAAGAAAACAAGAGGAAGAAAATGCTGTGTTAGCAATTTTCTATCATCAGTGTAGGAGGAAACACCCTGGAAAGGAATGCCCCCTCAATGTTATTGAAATATGTGGTCTTTGCACAGAGGACCATCCTACTAACGAATTCCCTTCTCTTCCCATACTTAAGGCCATGTTCAAGGGAGGAGGAGAACCTGAGACATCCTACCCCCCTAGGAGACCATGGAGACAACAAAACCCCAACATGTTTGCTGACCCAATTACACAATACCCCCAACAGCAATGGGTACCCCCCATGTCCTATCTTCAGTGGTCGACACAAACCCAACCTTGGCAACAGGGGTGGAGAGGACCTATATATGGAAATGTCCCCTTTCAACCAAAAATTTTTCCCACCTATCCACAATATCCTTCGAATATTTCATAGTTGCTCCCAGGATTTAACCCCCCTGCTCTTCTTCCACCCCCACAACTACAACAACCACTTGCACTACCCATGAATCCAAATATGCAGCAACCAATGAAAGATGCACCCATCCAAAACCCTCCTCAGCCTATCCCTATTCCTGCACAACCTCTCCCTAACCCAAATAACAGACCGACACAACCTATACAAAATGTCAAAGTGCAAACCTTTCCTACATATGTAATAACACCAGCTCCGTTTAATGGAATTAAGATCAGGAAGGATTGTAAACAAAACAAATCCCACTATGGTCATTCAAGAGGAACAAGTGCATAATCACACAAACCAAGAAGAACAAATAGATGTCCAAATGGTTCAAAGAGAAGAATAGATGACTGATCCATTGAATGAAAAAAGAAACACTCCAGTACCACAAGAAATCCCTTCTCCCAACTCCCTTGTAGAAAAAACACCCCATGAAATGAATCCCCCTTACCTAGAAAGGTTGCTCGTAAAGAAAAATGAGGAACCTCTAGAACATAATCTAGAGACTGAACTCCGAAATATATGTGTAAAGATCCCACTGCTACAGGCCATTAAAGACATACCTATCTATGCTAAAATTGTAAGGGACCTTTGCATTAAAAAGATAGGGAGAAAGAAGAAGGAACCTCCTATCATACAGGTGGTAGGGCAGTTATCTGAATTTATAACAGAAATGCCTTCCAAGTATAGTGATCCAGGGAACCCAGTGGTAACCATAGAAATCAATGGCGTTGCCTTACCTAACACATTGATTGATCTAGGGGCAGAAATAAATGTGATTGCAGTAAACAATATGAAAACATTGCAACTAGACCACTTAATACCTACACAAACTTTTCTAGAGTTTGCAGATAAATCAATCATCACCCCAATAGGAAGTTTAGATGATATAACAATGACATTGGCCTCTTGGGAATACCCTGTGGATTTATTGGTAATCCATCCCAAATCCCCAAAACCAAGACACCCAGTGGTACTCGACCAACCTTGGTTGGCCACTGCTGATGCATTCATCAATTGTCGATCTGGAGAAATGACATTTTCCAATGGCACTCAAAGTCAGAAACTTATCCTTTCCCCCCCCGCCCAACTAGCCACTGAAGTTCCTCTCTGGTTGGAGAATCCTTATGGGGAGGAGGACTTTACTCAACCCTTGTCGACACTTGAAAAAGTAAAAGGAGTACAAGAACACTCTAAAGAACAAATCCTAAGTCTATTCTTGGCTACTTCGGCATGCATTGACTATCCCCAATCTTTCCCTAACTACACACACATCTTTAGCCCCGAATTTCAAGAAAATTGGAACCCTTCCACTTCTACAATAGCCACTCTTTCACAAGTAGAGGAAGGGAAGGAATCTGCTATCCAAGTTGTTGAAATCAGTCCTGGGAAGTCCTTATATATCAATTCTAGCCTAGAAACAGATCAACAACAAAAGCTGGTACAAATGATTCAAGGGAAATCTGATGTGTTTGCATGGGATTACTCTGACATGAAAGGGATCCACCCAGATACATGTATGCATCATATTTACACTAACGATCAGATCAGACCTGTCTAACAACCCCAAAGAAGAATGAACCCAACCTTGAAAGATATAGTAAAGGAAGAACTCCAAAAACTCCTACAAGCCAATTTCATTTACCTTATATCAGATAGAAAATGGGTCTCCCCATTAGTTATTGTACCAAAGAAAAATGGGAAATGGAGGATTTGTGTGGAATTTCAAGAACTAAACAAGGCCACCTATAGGGACTACTTCCCTTTACCTTTCATAGATCAGGTCTTGGATACTTTATCTGGGAAGAGGTACTTTTCTTTCCTTGATGGGTTTAGTGGTTACAACCAAATACAAATTTCACCAAAAGACCAGGATAAGACCACATTCACCTGTCCTTGGGGAACCTATGCCTATAGGGTTCTCCCCTTTGGGTTATGTAATGCCCCTGCTACCTTTCAGAGGGTTGTCTTGTCTATTTTCTCTGATCTGACCAATGATTATGTGGAAGTCTACATGGATGACTTCACGATATATGGGGATTATTTCCAACAAGCATTGGATAATTTGAAGAAGGTGTTGGTTATATGTAAAGAGACCAACCTCTCACTCAGTCACATAAAATCGAGAATGTTTCTTACTGAAGAAATTGTTCTAGGTCACCACATCTCCAGTACCGGAATAAGAGCGGACCCTGCCAAAATCGACATTATTTCCCAAATTAAGATCCCTAGTTCACAAAAGGAAATCAGAAGTTTCTTAGGGCATGCCGGCTACTATAGGAGGTTTATTCAAAATTTAACAAACCTAGCTGCCCCCCTTTTCAAAATACTAATGAAAGATGCTGAATTCTGTTGGGATGAGTAATGCCAAATCTCCTTTGAAATCTTAAAAACAAAACTTTCAAGTGCTCCTACTTTGAGAGGTCCAAACTGGTCTCTTCCTTTCCATATCTGTACAGATGCCTCATATACCTCTTTGGGAGCTGTATTGGGACAAAGGGAAGGGCAGATTCCTTATGCTATATACTTTGTTAGTAAGAACTTCTCACCTGCTGAAGCAAATTATACTGTCACAAAGAACAAATTTTTATCAATAATACATGCCATCAACAAGTTTAGACACTATATAATAGGATACAAAGTTTTTGTGCACATTGACCACTCAGTTATCAGATTTCTAATGAATAAACCTGTTACAAATGCTAGAGTAATTAGATGGCTGTTGTTACTACAAGAATTTAATATCACTATCATAGATAGGCCTGGAAGAGACAACTTGGTTGCTGATTTCCTGTCTAGGCTTATCCATACAGGTGATAGTACTCTAGTAGATGATGATTTTTCGGATGAGAATTTATTTTCCATTTCTACTTTCACCCCTTGGTATGCAGACGTAGCCAACTATTTGGTAACCAGAAAGTTGCCTCAAGGTATGACATCCGGAGAAAAACAGAGAATCATTCAGCTAAGTGCCAATTATATGTGGCATGAGGATACCCTATACCAAACATGACCTGATTTGGTAATTAGAAGATGTGTTCGGGAAGATGAAATGCATGATATCTTCAGAGCCTTCCATGTTGGCCCATGTGGAGGCCACTTTGCTGACAAAAGAACATCTTACAAAATCCTACAATCTGGCTATTATTGATTGACCATTTTTAAAGATGCAAAGAAATACGTGGCCAACTGCGATGATTGCCAAAGAATGGGAAAATCTACATCAATCTATGAAATGCCACTCCAAGGCCAAGTAGTAATCGAACCCTTTGAAAAATGGGCCTTAGATTTTGTAGGACCTATCAATCCCATGTCCCACAGAAAAAATAACATATTAGTTTGCACAGACTATGTAACAAAATGGGTAGAAGCCAAGGCCCTGTATTCAACTAATGAACAATCTATTGTAGACTCTCTTTGAGGAAATTTTCACTCGTTTCGGGGTACCTTGGGAAATAGTCGCTGACCAAAGGACACAATTCACCTCAAATTTGGTCAAGGCTCTTACTGAACAATACAAGATCAAACACAAAAAGTCTTTTCCCTATCACCCCCAAGCCAATGGCCAAGTGGAATCGACCAACAAAGTAATAGAGGCCATCCTCACTAATATTGTTCATCTGCATCACAAAGAATGGGATGATAGGTTGCTTGAGGCCTTGTGGGCCTACAGGACAGCCTGGAGAAATACAACATGCCATACACCTTATGAGTTGGTGTATGGTAAGCAGGTACTACTGCCCATAGAGTTTCAGGTAAAGACCTTTAGAACTGCCATGCAATTAGGAATGGACTTGAATGAAGCTAAAAAATAAAGGCTATTATAATTGAATGAGCTTGATGAGATAAGACATGATTCTATACAAAGAACAACCCTGATACAAGAGCAAAGGACCAAATGGCACGACAATTACATTAAAAAGAAGTCCTTCCAGCCAGGTGATTGGGCCCTCCTATATGATAGCAGATTCAAAAATTTCAAAGGAAAACTGTCTACCAGATGGATGGCGCCCTATGAGGTTGATACAATCTATGACAATGGTGTAGTAAGGATAAAGACTATTGATGAAAACCAGACTTCCCTTGTTGTAAATGGACATCGACTGAAGGTTTATCACAAACCTCTGTCAAAGGAGGATTTTGTCAAAAATGTTCTTCAGACTTCTGAAATGCAACTGGTAAGCAAGAGGGATTCTCCTCCTGCTGACCTACCATAGTAAGTTAAAATTGTATAAATTCATTTTTTGTACATAGGTGTGTCATGAGATGAAGGTTTTCTTTATTTTTGTTGTAACTAAAAAAGGAAAAAGAAAAATTGGTGGTGTTCCCATGTAGATAAACAAATAAGGAGGACAACTACCAAAGAGAGTCTTCTTTAAGTTTTTCAGACTCTTTAAAATTGAAAATACCGGCGAGCAGGAACTGGCCTAGGCTCGATAAAAATCCATGGGACAGTATAGAGAGTATTCTACAAGTTTTTCAAACTATTTAAAATTGAAAATATCGGCGAGCAGGAACTGGCTCGGGCTCGATAAAAATCTACGGGACAGTATATAGAGTTTCCTTTAAGCTTTCCAGACTCTATAAAATTGAAAATACCGGTGAGCATTAACTAATTTGGGCTCGATAAAAATCCATAGAAAAGTAGTAGTTAGGATTATTATTGTATTGTAATAAAAGAGGAAATGCCAACAAAAGTGTGGTCACCTTGGTTCCATAAGAAAAGGATTTATGTCATCTCAGTCACTGGTCATTACAAAATACCCTCCTGTTACAAAGATTTCCTGCATTATTCCTCTATAAACTTTGGAAACTACATGGTTTTTCAGACGAATTTGACCACAGAACACCAACTATTCCTATAAATCACTATCTCCAGAATCAGTGTCAAGATTTTTAAGCTCTAGAAAAATGATCATTTTTGTGCTTATCTCGCATTGATGATCACCTCTATGTATGAAGGGCCACCCCTGTACCAAATCATCTCATTGAGCCTATCTGGTACCAACTCCTATCCAGTATAAAAGAAGGGACCCTGCGCTATTCCGATACTAATTACCAATTTTACACTCAGGTGATCCCGTACCAACTACAAATTCTACACATAGGTGATCTGGTACTCAGATGATCCCATACCAATTTCAACTCAGTGTCCAGGCGATTTGGTACTTAGATGATCCAATACTTGTAAGAATATGATGGGTAACTTTCATCATGTTTCCAAGTCACTGTCCAATTATTAGTGCTAGGACATACAGATTCAACACTTTTTTTCGTATTATTTAAAGGAATTAGACTAAATATGAATTTAGAACATCTGATTTCTCTTGGATCATGACGTACCCTTGTTTTGTCACAAATATCTGTAGAAATCTTAGACCTCACTTCCATGAGGAGGAAGTGTCCTACGAAATATCAAGAGTGCAAAGTCACAATGTCTTTTATCGGATCAAACTCATACTCCCTCTTTCTATATGGTAAATAAACCCCATGATTTGTTGCCGTACTATATGAGACGACATGAACCATGAATCATAGTATATCGAGTAATGATCCCAGCCAATTTCATATACACGAGTCCCGATCATAATGACCACATCCTTCCGTGAATATCATCCGACACCAAGCTTCCCACAAATATAGAAACCGTTAGTAGATCCGACCTATCTCGCCATATCATCATGAGTATCGACATGGCCATTGTAATCTAAAATTCCATTCACAAACGATCTTCTGGATGGATTTTCCATCCATATGAGCGTTATTTACCATTGTTGTCACACAGTCTACAGACACCCTATGCCTTCATATCCCTTGCATGTTTCTCCCAATCGATACTCTATCATCCGGTACTCAATCCTCGACCCTCTTTCCATGCTTTATCCACTCGAGAGAATAGTTTCAGCTAGAATGGGGGTCAACAGGCATGAGCCCATATTTCAAATATACAGAGAAACAACAAAATATCAGGCTTGTAATAAAAAATATGAACATGCAGGGTGGGTGCCATTCTTGGAGAAATTTAAAGGTCATCATGAGGGAATTTCTCTTGTCTTTGCCCAGACATATGATGGAGAAAATGTGCAACTTGAATATGTGAAGTTAGCAATTACAGAGGCCACTATAGCAGAAGCTACGGGTCTCCCGATGGCTGGAGAAAAATACTTCAAGAGAGTGATCATTGACAAAAAGCTCTGTCAAAAATTCCTCAAGCTAGAACATCACGACCCCAATTAGACCAAGGGTATCCCTCGAAGCTACATCAAAGAGGAATATTGGATGATGCTTATAAGTCTACAGAAATTCCTCACCTGTGAGGGAATGTATGTCATGAACTTCATTTATCATTTAAAGCTTTTATCACATTTCGAGGGAGGACCACAGATTAATTTTCCCCACTTTTTATGGATGAGTTTAAAGAAAATGGCAAGAGGGGTGAGGTCACTTTCCAAGAAACTCGAGACTAGCCTTCATCATCACGATTTAATCAAACTTCTGGTTGTTCATGATTTAAAAACAAAAGGGGGTAGTTGGAAGTAGTTACTCCAACAGAGTTTCGCTCAAGAAAAATCCAAGTCAGTCGAGACACAAGAGGCAGGGACACACAGTGAAGGCTCAAGCAAAAAAGCAAAGAAAGACAAAAAAATGACATCAGGAGGTAAAGAAGACACTACTATGCCCAACTCATATCAGCCCATTGAGAAATTAGTGACATAAAAGTTTTTCGTAGGGGAAATTGTTATATCAAGAAAGAAGACAACCACTCAATTCTAGAGAGTAAGTCCTACTTCGGTTCAAAGGAGTAAAAGACGAAAAGAAGGCTCAGAACTAGGTGATCAATCATATAGCATTCCTGAAACAATTGTGGAAATGTCATCAGAACCATCCAGTCAAATAGAGAAGACCCCTGACTTCCATTTACAAAGCAAGAAAAAGTCTGCACCAACTAAAGCGTCTAGCTCGGTCCTACACCCTAAAGACCAACGATCACATAATAAGAAACAAAAGAAGGAGGAGACGGATCAACATGAGATTTTACTAGAGCCAACTATAAAACCCCCTCTGAAATCCTCTAAAGAATTGAAAAGTATTTCTGAAGTTACTCGGCCTTCCCAAAACTCAGTTGGTGAACTGAAGGAGACCGCTAAGGTGACAAGTAAAAATAGAAAGAAACTAGAGGGAAAGGAGGCACAAGTTCCAGATCCCACACCTCAATCTTCCAGGATAGGAATACGGGTTTGCCAGCAGAAGCAAACCCCAGAATTTACAATTCAAGCCCGCAAGATAAAAGTCAAGTCAACACAGGAGGAACAGGTGTCTAGGCCTACACCTATCAATAAATCTAAGAAAAGGAAATTGTTTGAAGAAACTCCTACCCTTGTTAGCAAGTCTAAGAAAGCCTCGTCTCCCATATGCAGGACCACCAGAAGTATGTCTAAATAGGTGACAACTCCAAACATACCTTCTCCTCAAAGAGAATCTATGGATATTCCAAGTTCTCTAGAAAAAGGGAGTGGCTGGGAAGCTGCCACAAGCGAAACAAAAGAACTGGTAACAATAAGTGAGACGAAAGGGTTGGTAATAGAGACTTTGATGGATTTGAGGAAAGGAAAAGAAGCTCGAGAGGTGGTAATTCAAGAAGAACTCACACTGAGTCTAAGCAAGTCCTTGAGTAGACGAAAGATGATAATAAAGGCCCTGAGGAGTTTGAGGAAAGAAAAAGAGGCTCGAGATATGGTGGCCAATAAAGTACTCACACCAAGCCCAAACAAGTCCCTGAATGAACAAACATTATTAACATAAATTGAGAGATTGAAGCAAGAAGTTGAAGAATACAAAATAATGGATAGGCATATCAAGGTAGAGAATGCGGAATTGAAAGAATAACATGCAGAGGTCTCTACCAAACTTAAAAAGTTCTTGCTATTGATCCATTACACTAGGGTGATCAAGAAGGAATTGAAGAGTGAAGCTTCTGGTGTTAACATATTTCAATCTGAGGAATGACAGAGGAGGGTCCAATTGTGCAAAAAGTTTTTGGGTATCAGTTTTTGATAACATTGCATGAGGACATGCAACATCTTCAACATGGTGGAAATGTTGAGTCTCTATTTTGACATAAGATAATGCCCTATCTTACCCTATATCTAAGCCTTTTTTCCTTTGATATAAACCTATACTGGACTACTCCCACCCAAAACACATGCCTAATAGCTATGTCATGTCCACAAGAGGTAATTAATGATTTAAAGCATGTTTGTTTAACTTTCCTAAATTAATTCGATTGAAAGTGTTTTATTTTGTATAGTCCTAATGATTTGATTTATGAGAAGTCTATCCAATACTACCATACACCATGTAATCCGGTACCCAAGAAAGTTTTAATCCGGTACCAACTCCATTCTGGTACCAAGATGTGTGCTATTCCGGTACTACCTTCTCTGCTCTATTCCGGTACTAGACTCGCAACTGTGTGCAATCCAGTACCAGAACCTCTGTTTCCAGAATGCACCAGTTGGACCTGAATAATGGTGAAGATTTTGAGAAGACAGTTGGATAGAAGCTCCCGAGTTAGTTTTCTAGTTGCAAGAGACTCCATTGCTCATGCACTTCGTGTCATGAGGATGGAGTCGTTTCCTAAAAATTTGATGTAAATCTTAAATGTGAAATTTCTCAAACTGTTTAATGTTTATCCATAGATATTGATAGTATCAGCTTACCTTATATAAGGAATGTTGTATAGATGATAAGATATATATAATATTGAATGCAAAAAGTATGCTGTAAGAACCAGACAATACTTATCATTGTCATGTATGAAGTAAAAGACTGTTGATCCAATTTACCAGATGAATTAATACATAAGATATTTTATGTCAATTCTTGGATGTGAGTGAAAAGTTTTAGTCTGTTACTCCCTTAAGAGGTTCCTTGTTGGTTCGGCAAGGGCCCACCGCCCCAACTAAGGTAAACCTCCTTGTATACGTTCTGTGTGTTTGTGTGGATAGTTTACAACAGTGTGTGTGTGTGTGTGATTGGTCTTTATTTCATTTTCAGGATTGAGCATTGAGTTAATCATTTTGGATTGGTGTGAATAAAAAAGTGTTAGATCAAATAGACATTTCATTCTCAGATGTTGAAGGTATCTCTTTCATAATTTGAAGTGTGGGACTGATATTTTGAGTTGATGACTGTAGTAGACCTAGTATCGCAAGGGACCAGGAGATTTTATATTTCATCTTCATGTGCTGTAATAAAGTCTTTCATTTATACTGAACTTCCCTTGTGCTAGTTTGATTGAATTACATGAGGTTGAAGTTGGATTTTATTTCGAGAATGGTTGGAATTGATTGTTTTAATTGCTACAGGAGACAAGCTTCTTAAAGTTCATCTTTTCAATTCAAGCGCTTGAAATGAATAGACTTGTTTCTCTAGGACATCATCGCTTTGATTGACTGATTGTTTAAGTTTCATTATTAGTTTTCACTTCTAGGTTCAGAGAATACTTTGGAGTATTTAGAAATCTTAGAAATAGGATTTTTATATTAATAATTATTTCCTATATACAACAGACTTAGGTAGGTTACTTGTTCTCGGCACATATGGTGTAATGACTCTTTCGATTATGAATCTCGGATTAACATTTAAATGAGTGTGAGATATACATTGAACATATTTATGCACCAACAATTGTCATCGTAGTCTGGGTATGGGACATAGTGCGACGAGTTGAGGTTGTTGCAGGCTTCTAGCGAGGCACAATGCAACATCACCGCACTGGACTAGTCAAGCAGAGTGCGATGTGTAAGGGTCATTGTACGCTGTCAATGAGACACCGTGTGATGATCTCTGTACATAAAGAGAAATTGGGAGAAAGACAAAAAAATTAACTGAACTTCTAAACCCAAGGAGTCCAGATGGATCACCCACATACTCAAAGAGAGAAAATTATCAGAGAAAGGCATGCTAAAGGAAAATGGAAAGAAAAAATTCAAAAGGAGGTCGTATCCTTAGTATGGTCGCCAATTTTGTTATGGGACTTATCGGTAAATGCAGACATAAACATACCTCCCTAGATCCACCTATATCTAGAACAAAACAGAATAGAATATGACGCTTTGCCTAAGCTCTAATCATTGAATTTACTATTTAACATGAGATAGGCAACATACCATTTAAATATCGCTTCCTCTTGTCGTTGTTGTCCTAGCTCCACTCTAATGCTCCTGTGATATTGAATCTGGAAGGGAACACAAGCCAACCAAAGTGAAATAAATAATATACTCAACGAGAACCTATGTATGTGATCAAGGAATCATACAATAAAACAAGACGAGTTTTATGGGAAAGAAACATATCACTGTTATTATATTTAAGTGAAAGTGGAGATTACAACCAAAGCCTTGATGTTGCAAGGTCCCCTTCTGATGACCCTTTGCTCCAACACACACACTTGCTCCAATATTGAATGAAGAAGATCCGAAATGACTTGAAGAACTGAAATGAGGCTCTCAAGAATGATCCAATGTAGAACCCTCCATACAATCTTAGCCTATTCAACCTTCATTAACCTTAGCCTTTTCCATGAGAAATCCCTCTTTATATAAGGGAAAGGGAGATGGTTAAAGAGATTAGGATGATCCCACCAAATCAGAGAAGCGAGTAATATCCCAACCATACGGATTCCACCTCATCTTCTAGAATATCCCCTTCTAGAACTTTTGTGAAACTTGACCTTTTCTTAGTATTTTGACATTGTCGCACCCTAGCTTCAGATCAACCTGTGAAGACGTCATGGCCAATATTTAGGGGAGGGGGCAATGATCAGACATCATCGCACCCTATGTACAGTGTAGCCTGCGACGACCTTCCTTAATTGGGTTTTTGAGAAGAGAAAGTCAGTCACTTTCCTCATGAAGAAAGGCTCTTTTTGGGAACATGACCACATGTTGTCAATGGATCACTGGGGTGACCAAAATAAAGTGTAACAAGGAGATCACATGAATAAATATTTTCCTCACCAAGGAGATAAAATGAAGAATATGCATCTCATCAAGCAAGAGGAGATAATAGAGGACATGGGCAGAAACATGCCAAGGATCTATGCAGCCTTGGACAATAGACACGTAGACTATCAATCCCACATGATTGAAGTGGAAGGTAATATTGATAATCAAATCATAGATAATTTAATTGATTCTATAGCTAGTCACATCTATATAGATCCAAAATTGTTTGAAAGATTTAAATTGAAGAAATGTAAGCACAAAAAGTCTTATTTAGTTCACCTAGCTACTAGAACCAAGAGAAGAATTTATGATCTTGTTAAAGAATGCCCTATAAACATGAATGCAACTAAAACTAAGGTAGATTTGAACATTGTACTACTTGGGTCTTATGACTACTTGATTGGTATGGATTGGATAGAAAAACATCATGCTATTTTAGATTGTTATAACAAGATTTTCACATGTCTTGACGACGAAGGGAATTCAAGGACAATGCAAGGTATTCCAAGGCCTATATCTATTTGGGATATTTCAACATTGTGATGATCCCCTATTTTGATCATCTTTCATGACTATATAGTCTATATATTTAAATGAAAACTCAAGCATCTCAGTGCATTTTGGATTTTCTTGTCATCTTTTAAGGAGTTTTTGATCCTAATCTCTTTTAACATCATGTTGATATCTAAGAAAGGTAATAATCACATTATTACAATTATTTTTACATTATCTCAAAGGATTCAAGTGTTTTTTATGAATTCATGTTTGGGTGTAATTACAATTCGTGGATTTAACAATCCAGTCCTTCATTCGAACCTCCATCTGGACCTTCATCCAACCCTTTTTCCAGGCAGTTAACTTCGAGCTCAATTTGTGGGAAGATGAAGTCGAATCAGAAAACTCTGACACAAGGGTTTTGGGCCCAATATGCCCAATTAGGTCTTAGGTGGGTCGTTTCCTAAAATTGTGGATGAATTGAGAGTAGTTCGTGGTCCTCTATCTGACCCTCCAACTCTCGATCCTACACTCCATCCGACACTTAGAGCGCAGAGGAGTTGGAGGTTAGCATATCGATGGGATTTGAAGGATGAATTAGGAACATGGGTTTTGTGCCCACTCATGCCCTCCAGCTATCGAGCTCGACGTATCTAGACTTGAGTGGTTGCAGTGTCCGCTAAGTGGAGCGCAAAAGGCGTTTAATAAAGATGCTTTTTGTTAAATTCAATTTATGTATTTCTGTTTTTAGAGAGTGTCGACCCTTCCAGTGGTCGACCTCTCAAGCTCTGTGTAAAATTATAAATACTTCTTCCTATGCCACGATGAAAAAAAAGGAATTTTATTTTATACACAGACATTTTCTTCATTTTGTTGTATACTCTATTTTTAATGATTGATACCAATGTTGCGTTAACTCAGTGACTATGTTTTCCTGTTGAAGTATTGTGACGACCTTCTATGGGGGGCACCAGTGGTCTGGGTAATTGTCCATATCATTATATAATTTCATCTGTATATTTTCCTATCATATCTCTTCAATTCTGAAATTGCTTGTTTAATTTCATTTGTTGTGTATATCTCTTTAATTTCAGATTGCTTGTTTAATTTACATCACTGTACATCTTCTTTAAATTGCAACTCATTTTTTGAACTGTGTGTAAATCACAGAGCATGTGTGGATGTCCATGGTTACTTGTTGCTATTTATATTTTTAACACTTTGCTTGCAGGTTGTAGTTCACTTGTTTAGGAGTTGTTTAATTATGTTTTCATGTCTTTTTTCTCTCTGTTTCATAAAGTTGTAAATCACTCTGCAACGTATCTATTTTAGAAAGAGATCATTTATTAAATTGTAGTTACAAATACTCTTTGTAGGTGTGCATAACTTGTTAACCCTGCTTTTAGCATCAACATGATAAGATAGAAGTGAATTTTAAATTATGATTTTCAATAGCATCCTAGTTATAATCTTGAGTTATGATTTTCCATGATACCTTAGTTGTAATTTCAAGTTTTGATTTTCAATGTTTTCTTAGTTATGGATTTGAATGATGATTTCTAATTAGCATTAGTTATGATTTTGTAGGTTTGCAGGAATTATTGATTCTATACAGTGCATTTTCAATGTTATCCTAGTCATGAATTTGAATTATGATTTTTAATTAGTACTAGTTTTGAGTTTATAGATTTGCACAAATGGTTAACTTTGTTTCCAACACTAGAGTGATAGGATAGGAGTTGATTTCAAATCCTGTTGTAAATTTTTTATAAACCGTGTTAATTCTGAGTGATTGTGAGTTTTTGAAGATGTGCTTTCAGATATTACTTTTGAAGAATTGTTCACTTAAAGTAATAATTTCACTGCTTATAGTTATAGACTGTTTTTAAAGAGTTAGACTAATAATCTCACTATTTGTAATTTACTCTGTACATTTTCAAGTATGTTGTTCAAATAGATTTTAGTTTTCTTGGAGTCTTTAAATTATCTTTTAAATAGGATTGTAGATTGGGCATTGATCCTTAGGACCAATTATAATTATTTAGAATAATGAGCTCACCATTCATAGCTGTAGATTACTCTCTAAATTTAAAGTAAAGCTCTTCATTATTTGAGTTTATTGGCATTAGATTATATTAGGATAGGCTAGGCTATATTAGAGCTCTATACCTGCACATATAGTGCTTGCACCTCGAAGCCTATGAACCTCGGGTTGACAATTTAATGTTGAATTAGATAGCATATATTTTACTTGACATTTTTGGCACCGTTTTCAGGGGAGGTGCTAAAGGGATTAGAGCTTAGGTAGGTAGGTTGCTTTTAATTACACAACAAGGGGGAGGATAAACTTTAAGAAGAAAGGTAAGAAACTGTGCATCCATTTTAGTGGGTTGATCCAAAGCCGTGTTGTTCCCTTTCCACAAGAGTGTTTACTTTTTCTGCAAGTTTGCTTACTTTTCTTAGTTTGTTTACTTAGTGTGTTTACTTTCTTGAAAATTACTTTCCTACAAGCATGTTTATTTTCCTGCAAAAGTGTGTTTTTTCTTTTCTGCAAGGTGTGTTTACTTTTCCACAATTTATTTTTCCTGCTAGTGTGACTATTTTGCTGGAAGAGTGCTTTCTTTTATTTCTTTTATGCAAGTTTTTGTGCTTCCATTTTCGCAAAGTGTGTTTATTTTTTCCAATATGTTTATTTCCATACACGTGTGAGTTTGATTTCATTCCTGCAATCGTATTTTATTTTATGCTTTGATTTCTTTCCTACAATTTACTTTCCCGCAAGCGTGCCTTCTTTCGTACAATTGTGTTTTCATTTTTGAAGAGCTAAATCTTGTGAAAAGATAACTTGGTAACAACGAGGTCTAAATTAGCACGAGGAGTTCAAGTTTTTTTGAAGTAGTATGCTTTAAGTTTTGCAATTCATTTCATTTCATTTTTGTTTCAATAGCATTGAATTTCAGTTATTATTTCATTGGGTGTTGTAATAAATCCGAATGCTAATCCATGTGTGAGGCATGACCCATCAACCAAAAAAATGAATTCGAAGGTGACCATTAGTTTGGGAGAACTATCTCAAATCCTAGCAACAGCTGGGATTTCTTCTTTTCAAGAGGAACACATCTTGACAATAGTAAATAACTTATCTACCTCTTTGGAAATGATAAAAGAACCAAAGTCCCATGAGCCACAAAATGATTTTCCTTGCCAAAATGAAAAGGAAGATGAAAAATTATGGACTACATTCAGTGGAGAGCGATCACTAATACCTGAGATTGAGGAGTTCTCAACATCCATCTCAACAGATCCTTTATGTACTTCAGAAATCAATCATCCAGAAGAAGAGGTTTTTCATGGCATGATAAAGGAGAGCATAGAAATTATTGTTGATGAACATCAAGATTACATTGAAATTTGGTTTCAAGAGGTCATCATGCCACACTACTATTCTCTTCTTCAACACCTTCTGCTGCCAAATCAAATAGGTCGATTGTTTCTTCATATCTAGGTAATCACTGCGGTAACTTTTTCATATGTGGATATGGGTATGTTTCTTATCTTGCTTCGCACATGGTTACATTGGAAAAATTCTTACACTTGAATAAATATTTTCCTTTCTTTTTAGGTAGAGTAGGATAATAAATAAAATTTGCATGTTGTTAGTTTAGCTTAAATTCTAATGCAACCTCATTTTACATTTTATTTTTAATAAAATAACTATGAGATACATGTGCCTGTGACTTGATCTCATTGATCTCATTAGTTTTTGATATTTTAGAGTGTGGTTTTTGACAAATAGTTTTAGAAACTTTTTGTAGGTATTCATCTAACAACAAGTGGACAACTCCAAGGAGACATAAAGGGAAGTATTTTACTGCGGAAGAAGATGTTGTTATATTTGAACTTTGTTGTTTGCTTAAGCATCAATTGGATAATGAATTTTTAAATTAGCCATTTTTACAAGATTTCTATCTTCCTTTCCCTCGAGGCATATTTAATGGCAGTTTCTCATAACCTCCACCACTAGAGTATATAAGGAAATGACACCTTTTCTTATCAAATCTAGAGGTTACTTGTACAATTTTCCCAAGAACCCTGAGTGGGTGAGTAAAGTATCTTTATGAAAGAGTAGCAAGAAGGTATGATTAGCGATTAGCCATGGAAACATCAATATAACTTTAAAAAGAAGAAGAAAGTGAGTAGGGCATGAAGATACCTTTCTGTTCTTTTCCAATGGTACCATCCATTACACACTAAAAATGCTTGATTATACCATATATTTAGATAGACCATGTCACTTAAGTATCCCTTACATTAAGACAATCTATAAGGAATACATAAAGAAGAGTCATCCTCTAACTTAAGTACCATCCCAGTTCAAAATAAAAAATTTCAGAGCTTCCTCCCCATCTTCTTGAAAAAACCAATATTTATATACAAATCTTAAAAGATGGTGGACCAGTCTCTGTTGTAAAAGGGTGTATGTTATTGGATAAATCAGTGAATGCGGACATAAACTAATCTCCCTAGATCCACCTGGATCTAGAACAAAACAAGACATGACATGACACTTTCCCTAAGTTGCTTCCATTGAATTTACTACCAAAGAAGGAATGGATGACATACCTTTAGATATCGCTTCCTTATATCTCTATTGTCCCCGCTTCACTCTAGTGCTCTTATGAGATTAGATATGGAATGATACAAACCAACCAAAGTGAAAGAAGCAATTGTAGATTCAATGGAAGCCTAAACACGTGATCAAGGAGTCATGTAATAAAACGCTAATGATTTTGTGAGAAAGAAACATGTCACCGTATCATATTAAGTAAAAGTGGAAGATACAACCAAATTTCCTTGATGTCGCAAGATCTTTTTTGGTGTTCCTTTGTTCCAACACACACATACACTTTCTCCGAATTTGTATGAAGATGGTCCACAAAATTTTGATGGGCAAATAGAGGCCACAAGCATCAGTTGTAACAAGATCCTTCACACAGTCTTCATTCTATTATTTCATCAATTCTTTGCTCGATATTGCTTAACCTTTTCCATGAGAAACCCATCATTATATAGGAGAAGGTGAATTGGTTACAAGGATGAGGATGATCCCACCAAATTAGAGAATCCAATAATATCACAACCATACGGACGCCACCTCACATTCTTGAAGATTCTCCTTCTAGAAACTTCGTGAAACTTCTTCCTTTTCTTAGCTTCAAACGTCCCCGCACCCTACCTATACAACAACATGTGGAAATCCCACGAGCCAGGCATAGACCAGCCTGTGGAAATCAAGGATTTTCACACTGTGTACCACTGTTAGCCTATGACGTCATTCTAAAAATATGCTTTGTAGGGGAAGAACTTAGTCATTTTCCTCATGTAAAAGATTGTTTTGAGAGCCTGAACACATGCCTGTAGGTTCATCATCAGAGTGACCAAAATAATGTGTAACAAAATTCCCCCCAAAGTATGAGGTTGGAACTTGTGATAGTCGAAATACTTTGTAAAATGCGTGTGTGTGTCGGGAACAATGAGCGCACCAATCAGGAACTTGCAAACAATCAAGCATCTGCATAAAATCATACCATTTATGAGGTAGGCATTCCCATGCTCAGACCAAAAGTGATTTAAATCATAAATGTAAGTCATGGACACCAATTATACACTGTGGATCCATGTCATCAAGATTCTACATAGCCACCATGAATACACTGTGGATCTATGTATTAGAAAGCTTTAAATTCAGACACAGCCACGAGACATACAAAGTGGATCTGTGTGTCAATACAAATCATAAATACTCCATCGCAACCTGGACCAAAATGATGAGATCCAGGGTCTTCAATCCCGTCATCCATAAATACAAATCTAACCATGCGATTACAGGTGCTGAAGTTGAACATGGTAGAAACCACTTGATTACCGACCATTGATGAAAATGGTTAACAAGTGCGAGGGAAATCACCATTGATGTAAATGACTCCCAAGGTACCTTAGTACAATCCAACAAATGTGAATAAATGAATTGAAGTTGAACACTCGATGAAATATCTCAATCAGGGACCAATGATGTGAATCCACCGTCGAAAGTGAAAAAACCTACCATTGAGGCATGCAGGCTCTAAGGTACTAAATGATTTGTAAGTCTTGTTCATGGATGATGAGTTGAAGTCAACAGGAAAAGACTTGTCATAGGAGGGCCTTGATGTATCCCCCATCAGTGACACAAAATAAGTAACATATTTAGGGTAGATCAAAGTATGAAAATAATTTGAAACTGACACAGGGAAGGCCGACATGGTAGGAATTAACAATTGCAGATGGTCGACTCTATAGAGGGATTGTTTGGAATTCTCTTGAACATATGAATGACACGACAATGGTCTTGGCAACATTGACTCAAAAATGACCCAAGATATGGACTTGCAGAGGGCCAGATGAGAGACAAATGGATTTCCAAAACTGGATTCAAATGATGAAGGGGGTGTTATGTTCAAGAGTGACTAGTACTGCTACTAACATGGGTACAGAGACACATTTCTTTCCCAAATTTCCCCCACCATTTCTAGTGAGTACCTCTTTATTTTTATGCAAGATTGAGGAGGATAACATATGCTTGTTGATGTAAGCTCATCCTTCGGACGAGTCCCTCAGAGTATGTTTAATGAACCCTAAGAAGGATTGGTTCGGTCCCATGTGGGTCTTTCTATGTTCGTTTAACGAGTCCAAAGATATAAAACTCGAGGGTTTTTCATGTTTATAGAATCTGAAAAACACATTAAAGAGAACTCTCTCAGTTCTTTTTTCATAAATTAATCCAATGAGACCGAAAAAGTGATAAACTATCGCCCATCGAATGTTTTCTTCAAATACTTTTACGATCATGAAAAGAACAAGGTCACTCGACAATATTTTCACTTTTATGGATTGCAAAAAGAACTTAAAGGATACTCCATGGGTTTCACTTTTCGTGTTTCCATGACGAGTATGAAAAACGAAAAAAGTATACTCGGTTGTGTTCTCATTGATTTTAAAGCATGAGAACGAACAAAGACTAGGCTCGAGGTTTTTCTGAAAAATCCTAAAAATAATTGATATATGTAACAAACAAAAAAGAGAATCAAGAAAAACATCCATACTGCATTGTTCAGGACTTTAGTCTTTCCACCTGCGAAAAATAAAAGACTCACGGGACCATTAGACCTTTAGGTTATGATAAAATGCATTAAAATAATGTAAAATATTATTAGAAAAAGCAAAAAGTGAAATAAATAGGGGTAAAACCTTTTATTGCTATTTCATTTGCATTTCATTCAAAACTTGTCTAGAAACCTTGTTTTTACCTCATATTTCGACTGTCAATTGTGAGAATCACATGCTACCATTTAAAAAATGGCCTCCATCAACACGGTAAGTTCGTCATCCTCTGCTTTTTCAATGGATTGAAATTCATTTATTTGGTTAAAAGGTAGTTTTTGGATGAGTTTTGGGCCGGTAGGCACGCACCGGGGCTGCTGCAGGTGACTAGTATCGGGACCTGCGGAAACCCTACACTGTACTAAAATTTCATTTGTGGCGGTCGAAAACCTAAAAATTTACACACGCATTTGCCCAAAAAATAATTTCAAAATCAATGATTGAAGATGCTAACTTCCTTTTCCTGTCCCCATGTAGGTCTTTGATTGCCAAAATGTTAGAATGGAGAGAACGGGAACATGAGGACGATGAATCCATGGCCTTGAATGATCCAGGCACTGTCAATGCCCTTCGACAACGTGGATTGCTAAATTTGTTTTTAAAATCCAGGGCATGAGAGCCCAACTGAGGTTACTAGAATACCTAGTCTACATGTGGGATGTATACTAACATGTGTTTCATGTGGGTGTCCATGTTCTTTCCTTGGATATTGAAGACATTTACTTCTTGATGGGGTTATCCCATCGTCAAGCACATGTGACCTTAACATGAGGTCGAGGTGGTGGTCTGGCGATGAACGAATACATATGTCAGTACAGTGAACCTGAGGTCGAGAGGCGCAAAGGTAAGGTAGCCATCATAGGTGTTTGATATTTAACTCTCCAGACCATTATTTTTACCATTGCATGGATGGTGGAAAGTGCATCTCCACACATGGCCCTCCAAAGTTATTTTCAGTATGCCATGGAATGCACGAAACCTCGTGTGTTCAATTGGTGCGATGGTCTTCTTCGCAGTATGAAGACGCAATTAACCAAAAGCAAGAATGGGGACCTGAAGCAATTCGGGTATGGATCTATTTTGGTGTCTTTCTTTCTAGAAAGAGTCCCTCATTTATGCCTACAGGTAGAGTGGGGGATACCAGTGCCATGAGATCCGAGGATGAAAAAGTGGTGCGATCTCATGGATCGGCATGTAGCGGACCCCATTATCAAATACAATGATGCATTCTTTGAATGGTTGAGGCCTCAAATATTGATGATAGATGATTACACATATGCCAGTTTGGACTTTCGAGGCGACCCCAATTTGGTTCTACCTGAGGGTTTTTAGTGGGGGGACCTTGGTAAGAAAAACATTTTGTTTTTATGGTGTTTTGTGAATTTTTAGAATATAAGATGTTTTTTATGCTCTCTATCCAATGACTAATCAAAATTTTTGACCATGCAGATGTAGGGCCACACCAGCCTTCGGGTACATCCCCCATTCAGAGACAAGGGGAAGCAGTTGTAGTAGAAGGATGGGATGCTGACGACTATGAGGCAGTCTAGCAGAATCTAGAGGGTTTGACAGTAGACATCCCAGACATCTCGATCAATGAGATTATGAGGCGTTATCAACGCCACACCATAGGTGTGTCTGGTTCACTCAGCAGACTACTTTGTAGGGTAGCAAGGGAAATATTATGCTACTACGAGCAACATCCATGATTCTTTTTTGTAGAAGCCATGGGCTTCATATTTTGATATTTTGGTCTTTGGACGAAAAACACCTTTTTGTAAAACATTTTTATCGTTATATATATACATGAGGCTTCTACCGACTTACTTTGCTTTATATACAACATGTGATGTGTGATTGGATTTATAAATGTCTCAAATGTCTGTCTAACACATATTTAGCTAATGCATCAGTTAACATATTTAGACATCTAAGAATGTGTTGATACTCAATATAATCAAAATAATGTTCCAAGAGGCGAATTTGTAAATATACCCGTAACAAAGTAGGGCTTAGGATAGTATAGATGTTACTTAACTATAGCACTACTAGCTGTGAATCAAGCCATACAACGAGTTGTCGAATCTTAAGTGAAATAACGTCGGTCAACAATTTGATGACCACGCTATATTTTGCGATATTATTGGTTGCACGAACGAGGCAAACACCTTGCAGACTAATAAGATCATTTGTGGGTGCGTAGATTGCCCATGCAATAGAAGCTAGGTTCTGAGTACTACAAATAGCACCATCGGCGAAGCCAATCTAGGGTAGTGAAGATGCTGACATCTAGAAACCAAGCACAATGTAAGGTAAGCAGTTGGGGGTCGAAACCAAATAACGAAAAGCACACAAAAGTAGCACATAAAAGTATGATACAGTAAAAATACAAGCACTCATGCAAAGATAGTTTAAGCATAGTACTTCTTCAAGTAAAGCCCATTTCTGGGTTCACTCAAAGGAACGCCATCATAATCCACTAACTCGTAAGCTCCCTTCTCCAACACTCATTTGACAATATAAGGGCCGCGCCACATAGACTCAAATTTTTCGGCCCCTAGTAAATCACAATATTGTTCATAGAGAAGTACTAGATCACCTTTGAAGAAAATACGCGGCTTGACATGCTTTTCATATTGGGATTTTACGTGTTTCTTCTGAGTTTCGATAACCAGGGTGGCATCATGACAGGTTTCTTCTAATCACATCATATACAATAGACACTCTTCTTCAGTAGAGGTGTTGGGGAGAAGTTCAACGGCTAGTTTCAACGACAGTATCTCACATTCTATCGGCAGAATAACTTCGATACCATACACCAATTGAAAAGGTGTAAATATCATGGTTGAATTCATGGATGTCCGATAGGCCCATAATGCTGAAAACAACATCGTGTGCCAAGTTGTCTTGTGAATTCCTATTATCCATCGAAGCATGGTGATAAGAAATTTGTTTATTGCTTCAACTTGGCCATTGGGTTGTGGATAGTAGGGGGTTGCGTTTTCATGTCAAAGACCCAAATTTTTGGTAAGCTCGAACATCATGAAATTTTGAAAATGGCTACCGTGATCGGTGACGATAGCTTGTGGGATTCCAAATCCTGTGATGATATGATTGAATATAAATAGGGCTGTAGTGTTTCTAGTATTATCGAATGTAGGCATCGCCTCGGCCCATTTCATGAAATAATCCACGGCTATGATGATTTATCCATGCCCCCCGGCCGAGTGAGGTTTACATGTCATGAAATCAATGCCCCATTTTGTGAAAGGTCCAACAGAAACTACAAGGTGTAAAGGAGCAGGATGTGATCTTATTTTATTGTTGTACGTTTGGCAAGCATGGAATTTTTGGACGACAATAATACAGTCTTTGAATAAAGAAGGCCAAAAATATGCTGCTCGTAAGATATTTTGGGTAGTAGCATACCCAGACATGTGACCACCACATGCTCCAAAATGGAAGTCATTCGATGCTTTCTCAGCCTCATCATAGGTGAGACATCGTCGAAAAACGGAATCAACTCCACGGTGATAAAGAGTGTCACCAAGGATAATATACTGATGGGCTTGGTAACGTATACAAGGACAATTAGTGCTAGACAGATCGGGTTGGAAAGTTTGAGTTTGGAGATAAATAATGATATATCCATACCAAAGGTCATCAAAACTGATCAGAAAAAGGGATTCGTCAGGTAAAGAATCCTCTGCTACATTTGTTGTCTTAGTGCAGGGAAGGTCACATATCAGTTCGAAAAACACCAATGATTTCTTAGACTTAGCGCATTCAAACTCTAAGTCAAACTCCTCGAGAATCACTATCCATTTGGAGTATTTTTCCCCTAGAAATTAGAGTGTAAGAATGTGTTGCATAGGGTTGCAATCGAAAATTACAGTGGTCTTGTGTAATAGGATATTGTGACGGAAATGTTGGACAGCTTGAACAGTTGCCAAGGCTAGTTTTTCAACATGTAAGTATTTGGCTTTGGTAGTAGTGAGACTCCGACTCAAATAATAAATGACATGTTCGTTGTGTAAATCATCTTCTTGGACTAGAACCATGGCAATGGTAGAGTCCGAAGCAGTGAGATAAAGGAAATAGTCTCGACTATAATCGAGTGGGAAAAGTAGTGGGGTATGGGTTAAAGTCATTTTCAAATCTTGAAAATCTTTATTGGCAGTGGTATCCCATACGAACTCAGAACCTTTCTTCAGCAGCCGAGTAAATCTGAGCATTAACTCAACGTAGTTTGGGATGAAACGATGTAAAAAGTTTGCCTTCCCTTGCAAAATTTGAAGCTGGCAGAGTGAGGAAGGAGGAGGGAGATTGAGGATCACCTTGACCTTCAAAGGATCTACCCTGATCCCCTGACGTGATTCAATAAATCCTAGAAGTCAGTCAGACTCCACATAGAAGACAGATTTGTGTGGGTTTAAGCGTATAAGATAAAATCAATGACGAAGGAAAATGGCTTGGAGGTGTGCCAGATGGTCACTACAATGCATGGAATGCGTTGACAGGTCATCTAGATATGGTTGTACAATGTGCTTGATATCATGATAAGCATAATACGTGGCACGTTGAAAAGTAGCATCGACATTCTTTAAACTGAAGGGTAGTTTCTGGTAGGCAAAGGTGCTCCAAGGACAAATGAAAGTGGTTTTGTGTTGATCCGCAGGCAAGATGTTGATTTGATTATATCCAGAGAAACCATCCATCAAAGAGAATATTTCACTCCTGGCACAATCGTCGATGATATGGTCAGTGAAGGGGGTGGGAAAGTTGTCCTTAGGACAAGATTTGTTGATATCCCTATAATCAATGCAGACACAGATCATACCTTGTTTCTTGTTAACCAGAACTAGATTGGATACCAAATCAGTTAAATCCACGGGATAAATAAAAACAACTTTAAGAAGTTTTTCAACCTCAAGCTTGATAGCAGCTTCTTTATGAGGGTGGACCAAGTGAAGTCTTTATCGAATAGGTTTAGCGCCCGGGAACATCTTAATTTCGTGTACAATGATATTGGGGTCAATACCCAACATCTCTTCATAGCTCCATGCGAAGATGTCACGAAAATCCTGAAAAAGGGACTTATATGTGACAACCTCATCGATGGAACATGAAGCTCCAATGTGAAAATTTTCAACAACTCCAGTTTTAATGGATATGTCGAGGGGGATGGTGGGTGAAATGTTACTCAAGTTACCTTCATATAACACATCATGTGTGGACTTAGGAACAGAAGAAACGACAACAATGATCGACGGAGTCAAGATCCATTGGTAACTCTCTAAGGTGTGCTTCTCTAGGAAGAGGATGGAACGATGATGCCCATCATCCCATGGGGTGTCCTCCATGGACATAACCGACATGATCATCTCGTTCGTAGGAAAAATAATGTGGAATGGATCAGGAGATGAATCACCAAGATATGGAGTAGAAGGTTTTTCTGATTGAATGGCTTGATAAGTGGATTCAACCAGAATTAAAGGCATCTGGTCACCATAGCAAAGATAATCTCCAGGTGCGAGTACTATCCATGGGTCAGAAGACGCGGGGGTTTCACAAATGGAGGTGGAAATCATGTTGATAGAGGCAACCAAAGGAGGTGGAACATCAGGTGGTGGGATCGAGAATGTACCCATCAAAGTCGAATCTTTTAGTAGACCCACACTGACATTCTCATACCTAGGGGGTGTCTTTGAAATGAAGGGTATGTTGCAAGTACAAGCATCAGAGTTAAAAAAGGCCAATTGGTCTACTGTAACAACGTTTCCCTGGTGTGGAAAACGTACTACATAGAAAAGAGTAGATACAACTGCATGCATGGAATCAATCTAGCTACGACCAAGTAAGAGGTTGTAATCGAGAGGTGCATCAAAGACCTCAACTTCAACGTTGACCGATTTTCCTTCTAACATAATAGGCAACGAGGGGAGTACACCGTAGGGTTTAAATCCAGAGCCATTGAAGGATTTGAGTGTGTCGTGTGATTCAGTTAAGGGAGGAGAGCCAATGGATTTCCAACAGGCAACAGACATTATGCACGTTGAGGCACCCTCGTCAATAACTTTTCTACAAATATTCTTGTCTGCGACAACAACTTGTATCTGAAACGCTAGTTGAGGGGGTAACCTTGGAATGTGATCTTCCAGGTAAAAAATTATCAAATTCGTATCCGTAGGGTCAATTCCACCAATATCCTTTAACAGTGCCTTCCATTGAGTGGGACAACTTTGAAGTACTTTGAGAGATGACATCGCGGAGGGTGATTGCACTATATCTTCTACAATATTGTAGTTCTAAGCAGCACGTGCATGAGTATTGAAGGCAAAATTTGAACAATACCCTTTGGGGGAGGGAAAAGAACTGTATCGAGACTCGGTCATTCGATATGAAGAGGACTATTGGGAGGTGAAGTTGAGGAATATTGTTGAACCAACAAAGGTGGTATATCGTCAACTTTCTCCTTTGAGGAAGAGTAATCTTTGGCCTGAGTGATAAGTGTAACACCATTCTTTTTTGAATCACTAGTACACATAAGTACATAATAAGTAGTGGAGGGAGAGGGTTGGTCGTGAATGACCAATTGGGCCTACTATTGGGAGGGGAAAGGTTGGGACAAAATGACAGGTGTGGGAGGTTTTGCAGTCCCTTGAAGGAACTTAGTAACCTCGGTCTGTCTTGGAAAATATTTTGTGTAGTGATCATCACCATAGATAAGGCAAGGGTATCGGGGTTTGCACTTATCCTTATCATCAACAGGTTGTGTTTTGTCTTTCTCTGATTGCGGGTTATGTTTATCCTCCTTATTCTTACCCTTCCCTTTTTTAGATTTATTTTTTCCGGTAGGGGTAGATTGAACGGAGTTCACCTCAGAGGTTTTTCTGGTGGAAGGAGTAGGAGTCAGATCATTTTGAACATTAGAAGCAGTAGACTTGGGATTGGTGGGAGAGGCTTGTGTAGATTGAGTTTGAGCATAGAAAGTTCCAATCACACCATCAATTGCATGAGAAGCAACAAGGGTATTTGAGGTAGTGGTGGTAGAAGGACGAGGTGTGTCAGGGAGAAAATCGTAAAGAGTACCCATCTGTGAATAAACTAGATCGAGGTACTGAGCATGACTGATCACTTGTTCTTATGTGACAACTCCACCCATGGAATTATCACGAGAGATTTTATTCATGAAGGATTTCGTGAACCATTCTACCAATAATTGATCGGGAAGATCGAGTTTGATCAAACGTCGTCTTCGTCTCCACTCATGAATGTGATCAGAGCTATGAGTGGCCTTATTTTTCTTGAAGGAACTCAAAATATCGGTTCCTATTTCATAATGGATTAGCAACTGGTAGTGTGTGAGGAAAGACATGGCTAGGGTATTAAAGTTGGTGAAGAAGCCTCGTGGTAATTCTATATACCACTTTGCATCCGAACCTGTAAGAGTTCGTTGGAAGAGTCGTAATTGAATGGAATCATCCATCAAAGAGTTTGATGAACACCAAAGGTGAAAAATCATGACATGATTGTTTGGATATTATGTCGGTTTACCATCAAATTTTGGAATGTCGGATGGTAGCTTGTTTGGTATAACGGGCCAATGTGGAGAATGCAGGATGGGGTCATTCAAGATTCTAGACAAGTCAGGAAGATCCAAAGTGGCTAAAAAGTGTAACTGTCTATTCACATGAGGATACTGGTGACTTTGGGGAGGAAGTCTCGTTTGTATACTAGTAGGACCGTAAGCAGTCTGCATGTGAGGTGAAGGTCCTGACATATTCGGGCATGAATGTGGAGACATGGGAAAGGGACACTAGATTGAATGCTCGAACCCCAAATGGGATTGGAAGAACTGAGATACGACTGGCTCTAACTAGGGGCTATGAAAGAGATAACTTGAGGTTGTTTCCCCCCATATGATTGTGGATTTCCTTGGATGAGAAGGTTCCAATACTGGGCTAATTATCCTGGAATTTTTTGTCCATAAGGTGGGGTAAAACCTCCAAGTGGGGGTTGTCCTCCAAGCGGGGGTGGTGTTCCAATTTGGCCGTGACCTCCAAATTGAGTTTTCCCCCCAGTGTTATATTCTCCTCCAACAGGAATATGAAAACTAGAAGTGAATGATGGAGTAGAGCCTCCAATAGTATTGAAGCCACTTGGGCCAAATCCTCCAATAAAAGGTGGATAAGACCCTATGAAGGGGACTTGGGAAGGTGTCAGAATGAAACCGACAACAACATTTTATCCTGGAGGAGTAAAAATTCAAGAAGCTCCGAACGAAACTTGGGTAGGAATGGTGATAGAAGTATTTAAAGCATGGTACCCATGAGGAAGAGGTGGGACAGGTCTAGATGAAAGTCGTGTACTGATGGGAGCTTTAGTAACCATTGTATTCCCAATGGGAATAGTCATAGCGTGTGGGACCATTGTGGAATGGGCCATCTGAAGAGGAATGGTCGAGCTAGGACCAACAGACTGTGTGTTTGAACCCACGAAAATATAACAAGTCATGTTATTAAAGTGATCTAGAGGTATCGTATAAGTAGCAGATGTCTCGAGTAGTTTAGAGATGACAGGTATATCAACACTTGTACCCAAGCCATAAAGGTCTTGCACTTTAGTTAGGGTTTGAAATATGTTAATGGTCCAAAAAGGATCCTCACTTTCCAGGCCGGTAAGAGGTCTGGTTGGTATTCCAGAAGTGTCAACAACAAGTTCTCTGGAGGAATTCAGTCGGAGAATATGTCTTTCGTATCCAGGAGGTATTCATAAAGCATCTAGAGAATCGAAAACAATTCAAAAATTGTCCAGAGAGTCGGTTATTTCTTCTTGAGATGGTATGTTGTCCTGGACCTCACTCTATTGAGGAAAACCCTCTGGTGGGTTAGGAAGAGAGAGTTTGAAAACTTACGAATCTTCCGGAGGTAGTCCTTGCATCCTGTTATCCCCACTTTTCAGGGATAACTAGGAGATCATGTCTTGAGGCCCACAGGTCCTAGACATGGAGTACCGAGAGAAGGATTGATCTGAGCATGGCTCTGGAGGGCCCACCTTTTCTTCTTCCATCATCTTTATCTTATCAACAACAGTAGCATCCATCACCATCGGTTTGGTCCTATATCAAAAGAGGTTCTTGCTTCATGAGGTAATTAGTCCAGGTATCATTGTATGTGTCACATTTGATCGTTAAAACCTTTAAATGTATGCATCTAATTCCTTTTATTTCTAACAAATTCTTGGATCTTACATTTTCCCACTTAACCATGTTTGGGGGGATTGATAGGGTGCCCTATCAAGCCTGTATCTGTAGGTTTTGGTTTGCCACTGGAGGGATTTCGGAAAAGCCATTGTCCGCTCCCATCATAACACCACTTCTTCATCTTACTTCCCGCTTACTTATCCCTTTCCCCTTGTTCGGGCATTGGGTTGACCTATTTTCAGGACTACACCTTACCTCGTGGGAAGAAGGGGCTAAAAGCCCAAAAGGTAAAATCAAGCTGGTAAAAGATAAAATCCTAAGAATAAAACCTCGGGATGCTTCACCCAGGGATCCCTGAGAAAGAAATAAAAGGCTTCTCAACAAGAAACAAGAGGGACCTGTAAAAATAGTAAAACAAGACCTAGTCAGAGGATAGGGGGTCTCATCATGAGCCAACCTATTAGGTCCATGGGTACCTAGCAGTATGACATTGCCACCAGCAAATTACCATGCTAGGGCAGTGACTCTTGGTTGCATGGCTAAGGGAAAGGAGGTCTCATCACGAGCAAACCTTCTCATCTCTGTGAAATTACTTGTGGGTAACACTGTCAGCTCTAGTCACCATGCCAAGGCAGTGTCCCCTGATTAGCTCTTGAACGAAAAAAAATAAAAGAATAAAAAGAATAAAGGAAAGAATGGACTTGGAAAGAATGCATCCATGACAGGTACAACTTTACTTCTACAAAGGCACACAAAGGTAACACTTTTGCATCCTTGGCCTTCACTACACCCACATGCTTGGACATCCCCTGACCACATCACCCACTTACATGGCTTGGATGAGGTATTTTCAAAAAATTTCCTTTTCCTGTGGATACTAGCCCAACAACACTCCTTGTCCTTTTCTCCATACTTATATTGTAGGCTTGTGTAACGTCTTTGAGATGTTAACTGATGTATTAGGGATTTTATGCATATGTTTAATAATATTGATGATGAGATGTGATTGACATTGCTATGATCCTTGTTACTGATGAGCCCACAGAGGGCGTAGCCTTTGATGTGTTGGACCATGCTCGATAGACAAGTACCATTTGGACCGGTACACATGGGGAGATGAGCAGTTCGGACCTCCATGGGGTTGAAGAGCCCAACATATGGATAATGAGACCCCATCAGGGGGCAGAGACAGGACAAGGATGGATTAGGGGCTTTACACCGGAGAAGAAAAGAACATTCCACCAGAGGTACTTTGACACAACTTGGCCTAGGGGGGATGACCCTTTCTTAGTGTAACATTGGCCTTTGGGGGCCTAGGACATCACCACCTTGACCATGATGTCACCCAACATCATGGACATTTGGGGCAAGCAGACTAGGTAGTAGTGGCATGTGTGGAAGGTTGGAGAAGCCTAGGGAGGGCTAATGTTTTTCTCCAGGATGCCCCATCTGCCCTAAAAAGGGCTAACGTCTCCCTTGTAGGGGATTTTACTCTCCTTTCATCTTGATTTAAGGTTTTACTTGACAATTTAATGTAAAACAATGTGATTTGATATTTTGGCCTTGTCGGCCTTTTTATCCGACCTAAATGTAAAATTAGGTCAAGGTTTTGTATAAATGAGGGATTTTAACTCTCATTTTTTGATCATGACTCATTCACTCCATAAGGAGTTCTGAAATTTGCACCCTATCTTGGGTATTTGGCTGATTTAAGTGAGGCACACTTGTTGAAGGAAGAATTTTTTGGCATTCTATGGTGTTTCTCTTGAAGGAAGGTGTTACAACTAGGGTTTGCATGGTTATTTCTTGATGAATTGTAAGTATTTTTCTCCAAAACTTCTTAAATGAATGGTTATAGTCTTATTTTCTTGCATATATTTATAATTTTCTGAATCAAAACCCTAGGTGACAAGCACACAAGTAGGTCCTTGTCTCATGTCCCCTGATAGAGAAGCTTTCAACCATTAAAGAAGAAGAAGAGATCCCAGCCGTAACTACACTCCTTTTTCTTCCTCTCCTTTGCTAGCCATACCATTTTGAATTCAAGAGGAAGAAGACGTCCCAGGCCTAGGTTATCTACACTTAGGGCCATTTTTCTTTTAGGGTTTGATGAAAGATCCTTGTTGTAGAAACACTCTCCCTCATTAAGCCTTCTTGTCTTGATTTCGTGCTTCATCTGAGCTAGTTGTTTTACCAAATTGACCTAAGGAAGGAGGAGAGAGCACAAGGCCTTGCTATAGCAACACCAGAGTGATCCTCTCTCCCCTAGGGTTTTGATTCTGAGGCCCTGCCATAGAATCATTTCAGAACTCTTCCCTCTAGTCCTTAGCCTTCCTCCTTCAACCCTTGTGCCCTTCATTTTTGACTCCACTTTTCCCTAAGGCACTGATCTAAAGTCCTCCAACGTTGAAGTGAAGCTGATCAAACCACTCTCTAAATTATTTGAAATCCAAACCCTAACCTGCTAACCCTAATTTGTTGACATCAACATTGGATATTTCATCTTTAATGCAACACCGTTATACTTTATGAGCAATTGAATGGTGGTTTAAAGAATTTATTAAATGAAGTGTTGATTGGTTACATTGAATGCCACATCGTTCCAATATTTATTGGTGAAGTGTCATATTCTTTTTATTTTCTATTGATGAACATAGACTTCGTCAACATTTATTGTTAATTTATTATACATATCAGATAGTCTTATGAAGTATTAACCCATTGAAATATAGCTTGCATACATCTGTTTGTTGTTGTCTTGTTCCAAGCAGGTGTTCTTCATTGGGGATTTACTTTATTATTGGTTGTTTAGCCCAGACTTTCTGTTTGGATGGTGACTTGTGAAGGGGGGGGAACCTTATCTTGGTCTTATTAGAATTTTGCCTCTTTAAAACCACAGGTCACTGGGGACGTCTCCCCTGGGCCTAACCTCCCTAAAGAGATAGAACCTCCCCATCATGGTGACATTGGGTGGGATAGGTTCCTATTATGCCGGTTTGGCCTTCAATCTTATATCCTTTTTCCCAGCTAAAAACTGTGCGATAACATTTTGGTGCCACTGCCAGGGAACACTGAGTCAATTCTCCTCAAGATGACACTTTTCGGTAAGCCTTGCCTCTAGAAGTCTTATCTTACAAGCTTACCTGGCGACTCCACTAGGGTGTTTTCCCTTATTTTTTATAGTTTCAAGAAAATTATTTGGTGACTCCACTAATGACGAAGCCAACAATGACTTCACAATGGGATCCCGGGAACTACAAGCCTTTAGATATGAGAAAAATACCAGGATACCCTAGACAAATGCCCCCTTGGTATAAAAAATGGCTCCCTAGATTCGTTGGCATCGATGGAGAAAATCCCGATTATCACATGAGCAAATTCTGGACTTTCTTTCATTACCGCCCTATCAGTGATGACGATGAAGACTTGGTAATGAAACTCTTCTTTGCCACTCTACATGGAGAGGCTAGAAGATGGTATGATAATCTTCCAATTGCCAGCATCACATCTATGGACCAATTTGAAGAAATCTTTCTTGCAAGGTGGTTTCTGAAAATGGAAGATATCCAATCACCGATGAGAGGTCTTGAATGCATAAAACAAATAGAGGATGAGACCATCAGAGATTTCGGGGTTAAATTTCATAAGTTGTTGTACCACATTCCTGAAAGCTATCATCCTAAAGGAAACTATCCCATCTATCTCTATACCAATGGACTTCTGGGGAATTTAAGCTTCCTCCTAAATAAAAAGGGTCCAAAAACACTTGCATAAGCTTACAACATGGCCTTTCGATTCGATAAAAATCTCTCCTTGTCCAGAACCAATGACCGTACCATGGACACTCTCAGCTTGATAAAACTAGTTTCCTTTGAAACCTTTACTGATGATCTCTAAGAAAGAAGGGAACAAGTTTTTAACTAACTGAATCAGGACGTGATTAAGGAGAAAAAACCTAAGCAAGATGATGAACTACCAACCCGTTCTCCTCCCTCTGAAGAGGTCATCCAAGAACCTATTTCTCCTACACAACAAAGAGAAGATGAGGTTAGTTGCTTTCCACTTTAGGATTCCGATGACACCTTGTCCCATGATTTAGGAAATGAAGGAGAAATGGAATCCCTGAAAGAATCATACCTTCCATGATGCACAACTAAATATGAAGGGGTAGTTCTTGAGGATGAAACCATGACACATGTTGAAGACACCCAAGTGTTCAAAACTCTTGCACAAGAAGAAAAATTCAGTTGCCCTCCTCTCCTAGTTTTTGATAATGCTATAATTTTTCATAAGGAAGATGAGGAGGAGATGATCAAGAATGCTTCAAACCCTGCATGTTATGATACTCATAATGACATAGATGATAACATTGATGAGTTCATACATGTTGGGAGATGTGGTTGGGATGCAGTCAGTTATGATATGGATCCCATGTACGACATAGAGAGTCATCTCCAAGTGTTTCCCTTGCAATTATCACAACAGGCTCTTGACCAGTGGCAACAAGGAGATGAGATTTTTACCGATGCTCCCCAAACACCCAAGGTTAACCAAGTACCATATTTTCTTGATGATTTTCGGTCTTACCTTGAGGTCTTTGATGATTACCCCTCCGAGAACTTAGATTTACCCTATGAAAATGACTATCAACCACCATTGTGCTCAGGTTTTGATGGGGGTAAGAATATTGTTTGCCTAAAGAAGGATTCTCATGACCTTTTCCCCCAACCATCTCTTATTTCATTACCTTGATGTGTCATTAAAGGTGTAGTTGGAAATTATATATTTTATATTGAGTTTCCTCTGAAGCAAACCCAAGAATCCAAGGGTTGGTTGAAAACTACAGATTTGAGTCTATCTTCTCAGTGTTTCAACCTTCCCTTGAGAGTTTTCCATTCCTCTGCTAGATCTTTGTTGATCCCTTCCGAAGCTCTAGAGTGAGAAGATGTCCTAGGTGGCTAGTTTACCAGCCCTTAGAGTCATTGTTCTGAACCTTGGACTTTTAATGACCCCTTCTGGAGGTGGATTCAGTGCTCTCCTCAGATGTGGACTTGGCAAGATTCTATCCCTCCCACCCACCTCCTTGAGTTAGAATTTATAATTTCCGATGATATAATATATGCTCTAACCCATGTCATTTTTGTTCTTGATTTTTCATTGTTCTGGTTTATGATGAAGCACAAAGGTAGGTATTGTGGGACATTACTGGATTGGCTTCACTGGTTTTTTGACTACAACATCCAACAAACAGGTAAGTACAGGTGAGTAGTGTGCTTCATATTTATTGATTGCTTTATTTTAGTATATATATATATATATGTATGTATGTATGTATGTATGTTGGGGTGGCATTACCACCCCTTTTTGTTACTGATTCTTCTTTCGAGATCAAGTAGGTCTACAGGTTATGCCATAGATGTTGAGGTTCTCATGTGCTCTACGATGAGCACACGTCCTCGAGTTGAAGCCAGATGTTATCCCCACTTTTCAGGGATAACTAGGAGATCATGTCTCGAGGCCCATGGGTTCTAGACATGGAGTACTGAGAGAAGGATTGACTTGAGCATGGCCCTGGAGGGCCCATCTTTTCTTCTTCCATCATCTTTATCTTGTCAGCAGCAACAACATCCATCACCATCGGTTTGGTCCTATATCAAAAGAGGTTCTTTCTTCATGAGGTAATTAGTCCAGGTATCATTGTATGTGTCACATTTGATCGTTAAAACCTTTAAATGTATGCATCTGATTCCTTTTATTTCTAACGACTGCTTGGATCTTACATTTTCCCACTTGACCATGTTTGGGGGGATTGACAGGGTGCCCTAGAAAGCTTGTATCTGTAGGTTTTGGTTTGCCACTGGGGGGATTTCGAAAAATCCATCGTCCGCTCCCATCATAGCACCAATTCTTCATCTTACTTCCCGCTCATTTATCCCTTTCCCCTTGTCAGGGAATTGGGTTGACCTATTTTCAGGACTTCACCTTAGCTCGTGGGAAGAAAGGGCTAAAGGCCCAGAAGGTAAAAGTAAGATGGTAAAAGATAAAAGCCTAAGAATAAAACCTCGAGATGCTTCACCCATGGATCCCTGAGAAAGAAATTAAAGGCTTCTTAGAAAGAAACAAGAGGGACTCAGAAAAATAGTAAAATAAGACCTAGTCAGAGGATAGGGAGTCTCATCACGAGCCAACCTATTAGGTCTATGGGTACCTAGCAGTATGACATTGCCACCATCTAGTTACCACGCCAGGGAAGTGACTCTTGGTTGCATGGCCAAGGGAAAGGGGGTCTCGTCATGAGCCAACCTTCTCATCTCTGTGAAAGTACTTGTGGGTAACACTATCATCTCTGGTCACCATGCCAAGGCAGTGTCCTCTGATTATCTCTTGAACAAAAAAAGAATAAAAGAATAAAAAAAATAATGGCAAGAATGGGCTTGGAAAGAATGCATCCATGACAGGTACATCTCCCCTTCTACAAAGGCACCCATAGGCAAATTTTTTTTATCCTTGGCCTTCACTGCACCCACATGCTTGGACATCCCTTGATCACATCACCCACTTAAATGGCTTGGATGAGGTCTTTTCGAAAACTTTCCTTTTCATGTGGATACTAGCCCAATAGGATGCCTTGTCCTTTTCTTCAGACTTGTATTACAGGCTTGTGTAATGTCTTTGAGATGTTAACTGATGTATTAGGTATTTTATGCATATGTTTAATAATATTGATGATTAAATGTGATTGACATTGCTATGATCCCTATGACCGATGAGCCCACAGAGGGCGTAGCCTTTGATGTGTTGGACCATGCTCGACGGAAAGGTACCATTTGGACCGGTACACATGGAGAAATGATCAGTTCGAACCTCCATGGGGCGGAAGAGCCTACTAGATGGATGTTGAGACCCCATCAGGAGGAAGAGATAGGACACAGATGGATCAAGGGCTTTGCACTGGAGAATAAGAGAATGTTCCACCAGAGGCACCCTGACACAACTTGGCCTAGGGGGGATGACCCTTTCTTAGTGGAACGTTGGCCTTTGGAGGCCTAGGATGTCGCCACCTTGACCATGACGTCACCAAACATCATGGACGTTTGGGGCAGGCAGACTAGGCAGTAGTGGCACATGTGGCAGGTTGGAGAAGCCTAGGGAGGGATAACGTTTTGCTCCAGGATGCCCCGTCTACCCTAAAAAGGGATAACGTCTCCCTTGGAGGGGATTTTACTCTCCTTTCAGCTTGATTTAGGGTTTTAACTTGACAATTTAATGTAAAACAATGTGATTTGATATTTTGGCCTTTCGACCTTTTTACCTGACCTAAATGTAAAATTAGGTCAAGTTTTTGTATAAATGAGGGATTTTAACTCTCATTTTTTTATCATGACTCATTCACTACATAAGGAGGTCTGGAATTTTCAAACATAGTTACCGACTTAACGACAACTGTGACCTCAAAACGAGAACTCTAGCCCTTAAAATCCATATTTTTCCGTAAAAAACATGAAAATCAACCCCTAAATCAAAAAGTGGTGCTACCGGTAGCACCATTTTTTTAAACATGGTCAAAATTACAACACTTTTCGAACATGGCCTTCGAAACTCAGACAATAGCTTAGAAAAACCTTAAAATCAAAAAGTGATGCTATGTAAAAAAATGTTTTTTTTTCTAAACCTGAAAATCATAGCTATTTACGACCTAATTGAAATGGTGATATTGACAACAAAACCCTATATAAATAAACAACCCAAAATTGGACTCCAAATGGTCCCTTGAAATTTATTTACAAATTTTATTTTTTATTTTTTTAATTCACATTAAAAAACAAATAAATAGAAAGAACAAAATCTTCACAAATAAATATTTTTTTAAAATGACCAAAAAACATATTTAAAAAAATATATTATAAATTCAATTAAAAAAATAAAATAAAAAAGATTAAAAAACAACGTGAAAAAGAAAAATAACTAAAAAAAAAACAAAAAAAAATTAAATTTTCCTCCAAAAACAATAATTT